>MU716267.1:48275-110337 GCA_026770625.1 Nicotiana glauca
GGGGGGGGGGGGGGTTGGTAAATTAAAAAAGGAAAGGTATGGTGTGAGCCGTTGATCTTTTAGATCAACGGTTGTGATTAAAAGAAAGGTCTGGTCGGGTAATTTAAATGGGTTAGGGGTTCGGTTGGACTGGTCCATAATTGGGCCTGGAGTGGGGTCAATTAAGGGGATTAATGTGGCTATAATTGAGATGTAGATGGGCTATATATTAAATAGCCAATTTTTCCTTTTTTAATTTAATTAAAATGGTTAAAAATGATTTTAAAAACAAATTTAAAGCACTTAACTAATTAATAATATATAATAAAAATATTGGGAATAATTTTATAATTGTAAAATACTATTAATCGTCATATAGGCTATAATTGTAATTTTTTGCAATTTAGCTTTAAAATTATCAAATAAATTTATAAAAATATGCTAAAATCACCTTAATTATATTGTGGTGTAAATATGAGGATGGAAATAAATTACTCACCAAATTATAGTTTTGGAAATAATTATTGGATTTTTGTACTGCTAAAAACAAATAATAAAAATGATTTTAAAAAGCTTTAAAAATTAGGAAAAAATGTCAAAATTCTTGAGCATACTTATATATGCATGTACATGCTATTTTGAGAATATTTTGAGTATAAAAATAGGTAGGGAAAAATTGGGAATCAACAGCTTTCACCATCGAAGATCGACAAGTTCGACCTCGTTCGAACACAAGACGAGCTGTTACTTCAATAAGTCCAAAATAACACACTTAAGGCTAAGGGCATTTGCCATAAAAAATTGACAGGTTCGATCTCGTTCGAACTCAAGACGGGCTGTTGTTTTGATAAGTTCGAAATAACACACTTAAGGCTAAGAGCCTTTGCCATCAAAGATCAGCAGGTTCGACATCTTTCAAACTCAAGATGGGCTGTTGTTTCGATAAGTTCGAAATAACACCCTTAAGGTTAAGGGCCTTCGCCATCAAAGATCAACAGTTTCAACCTCGTCCGAACTCAAGATGGGTTGTTGTTTCGATAAGTTCGAAATAACACCCTTAAGGCTAAGAGCCTTCGCCATCAAAGATCAGTAGGTTCGACGTCGTTCGAACTCAAGACGGGTTGTTGTTTCGATAAGTTTGAAATAACACCCTTAAGGCTAAGGGTCTTTTCCATAAAATATCAGTAGGTTTGACCTCGTTCGAACTCAAGACAGGTTGTTGTTTCGATGAGTTCGAATAACACCCTTAAGGCTAAGGGCCTTCACCATCGAAGATCGACAAGTTCAACCTCGTTCGAACTCAAGACGGGATGTTACTTCGATAAGTTTGAGATAACACCCTTAAGGCTAAGGGCCTTCTCCATAAAAAATCAACAGGTTCGACCTCGTTCGAACTCAAGACGGGATGTTATTTCGATAAGTTCGAAATAACACCCTTAAGGCTAAGGGCCTTCGCCATCGAAGATCGACAAGTTCTACCTCGTTCGAACTCAAGACTAGCTGTTACTTCGATAAGTTTGAGACAACACCCTTAAGGCTAAGGGCCTTCGCCATAAAAAATTGACAGGTTCGACCTCGTTCGAACTCAAGACGGGCTGTTGTTTCGATAAGTTTGAAATAACACCCTTAAGGCTAAGGGCCTTTGCCATCAAAGATCAGCAGGTTCAACCTCGTTCGAACTCAAGACGGGCTGTTATTTCGATAAATTCGAAATAACACCCTTAAGGCTAAGGGCCTTCGCCATCAAAGATCAGCAGGTTCGACCTCGTTCGAACTCAAGACAAGCTATTGTTTTGATAAGTTCGAAATAATACCCTTAAGGCTAAGGGCCTTCGCCATCGAAGATCGACAGGTTCGACCTCATTCGAACTCAAGACGAGCTGTTATTTCAATAAATTCGAAATAACACCCTTAAGGCTAAGGGTCTTCACCTTCAAAGATCAGCAGGTTCGACCTTGTTCGAACTCAAGATGGGTTGTTATTTCAATAAGTTCGAAATAACACCCTTAAGGCTAAGGGCCTTCGCCATCAAAGATCGACAGGTTCGACCTCGTTCGAACTTAAGACGGGCTATTATTTTGATAAGTTTGAAATAACACCCTTAATGTTATAAGCCTTTGACGAGAGAAAAAGCAATACCGAGACTCGTCTGACGAGCCCTCACCTCGCGGCAAGATCATAAATCAACTGAAAGAAAGCTAAAACGCAAGACAAGTAGGGAAAAAGAGTTCTTTATTCATGAAGTCAGAAATGTGGGCTATTGCCGCTTACACACAGCCCAGACCGGTCAACTGAAAAGAGAAAAAAAAAAGAAAGAAAAGGGAAAACAAGAAGTAAACAAACGCCAACCAGCGGACGAAATGAAAAGAAACACAACACTAATTTTTTTCTTTACTCGGCATCATCACCAGCCCCATAGGGCCCATCATCATCATCACCTGCACCCCCATCAGCATTGGGTGTTGCCGCATCATACCCTCAGTTAACACGGGCCGCACGGCACTTCTCACGCGCCTCTTTGTAGGCAGCCTCAGTCACGGTGCCCGCTTCCCACAAGTTCTTAAAAATATCCCCCTGGGCTTCGGCGTAGATCCAAAGCTCATGAGTCTGACGGTGAACAGCAGAACGGGATGGCCCAGCCTGAGCCCTCAACCGCTGATTCTCCGCCTCCAAGGCTTCGACTTGATCTGCCAAAACTGCGGCCTCCTGATCAATTGTGCTGATCCGATCCTCGAGCCTTGCCTCCCTAATGGTCGCAGTAGCCCTCTCCGATTCTTGCTGGGACTCGTGCATGCGAATGGCCTCCTCTAAGGCCGCTGACCTTGCCAAAGCCTCTAACCAGGACCTCTCTATGCGCTCTAACTCGGCAACCTTGCTCTCTAGAACAGTCAACTTTCCTCTCTATTCGACGCGCATCTCCGCATCTCTAGCCCGACTCTGCTCCATTCCAACAACATCGCTCCTAACTTGGCCTGTAGGTACTCGCATTCCGCAGTGACCCTTTTGTCCACTTCGAGCTCTTCGTCCTTGAGGCGGATTTGCTCTCCAAGCTTATTCTTGCTACTGAGCACCTACATTAGCTCCTGGTCCCTCTTCTCCAACTCCTCGCCCAAAGCTCGATTGTGGGGATCCCTCCTCAACCGCTCGTGCAACTCACGACACCTGTTATGATAGCGACCATACTTTTCCAGCATCTGCTAGAAGATCCTCGACCGGATATTGGCCCTGCGGATGCTCTCCACCTCTAACAAGTACGTATGAAAAACAAGAAAGCAGTTAAACCAATGCTCATTCTGCGACAAAAGAAAATTAAATCAAAGTCAGAGATAACATACCTGCAAGCCCAGCACAACCACTTCGTCCCTCATTTCGGCATCCGAGACATCAGGGTCTCGTTCTCGGCTTCCGAGCACAGCGAGCTGAATTGTGGCACAAAGTTATCTCCTTGTGCCAACAGGTTCACATCGGAGGGGATCTCGATGAGACGGGATGACCCCCCTCCCCCCGCACAAACCACTGATTGAGTAATGCCCTTATCAAACATCCGAACATCATCAGGGTCCAAGTCAGACTCAGACTCATATCCATCGACCACTACACTCTTTCCCCTCTATGCCGCCGAAGGTGGGGCATGACCTGCCAAGGACGAGGGAGGCGCGGTTGAGGTCACAACGGCAGCACCAAGTGTTCGATTCTCCGCTACGACAGGATGTCCTGCGTCATCAACAGCGGGAATTCCAGACTGGATCACTGCAACAGCTGAATTTTCCTGGCTCTGGCTGATAGAACCAATTTTGACCACTCGCTCCACCCCAGCGGTAGACGCCGCAACAACACCTTCCTTTAGATCTGCTGGGGGAGAGTCCAAGTTGATCACTATCGGAGGAGCCATCTCGAACCCCACCCTTAGTCTCTTCGATGGCCCTTCTTCCTTCCCAGTCAACGACGAATCATTCTGAGGGCGGACGACACCAGATAGGATGTCGTCCTCAGATATAGCCCGAGTCAGAGTGGTCAAGGATGCAGATTCAACCGACGCTGCCCTCGACGAAGGACGAGCAGTATGTACTGCATTGAGGCGAGCGGATGTAGCCGGCCGACGGAAAGCTAACTGAAAGGCCCTGACTCTACAAACTCTCCCTGACAATGACAAACGACGTTCAAGAGGTAAGTCCAAAACAAAAAAAAGACAAATAGAAAATAATGGCGTTATCCCACCTGTAAGGGGCCTACGCCCGAATCTCTCATGAAAGGTCGACAACGTGCAAACCCCAGCTATATGAGGGAGGATGGCCTCGACCCATTCTCGAATCCCCTCCAAAGGTGGCGGGGGTAGCTTCTCGGTTGCAAAATAACGACGTAGATCAATACATGCAACATGAATGGCGAGAGGACAAAGAAACCGTATACTCCACTAGTCGGGGGCAAAGACTTATGGGCAAAATTCCACACCTCAGGAAATCCAGTTGGGTCCGCCACTAGGTGCTCGGTCCGCACATAGAAGAAGTTGTCAAAAAAGTGACGATTGGTCCTATCATCCATCTTAACCACTAAACCTTTTGACCCTCGAGGACACGCATGGATCATCGTGCTGCGAATCTTCTAAGGGGCAAACAGGCTGAGCACGTGCCCCAAAGTAACCTCACGACCGACTAACTCTGCATACTTGATAAACATGAGGAACAACTTGTATAGGTAAGGGGAAAGCTGAGCAGGACATACCTCATAGTAGCGAAGGAAGTCGACCACCAGCATGGGAAATGGGAGCGTGTACCTTATGATGAAGGGATAATCATAGAACATACAAAATCTGGGACGGTCAAATTGGATCCGGTCGTCTCTTCCTGCCATCACCATCTCTACATAGTTGGGAATGCCCCATCGTTCTCGTAAATTCGCTATCCCTACCTCCCCAATGGGGGGGGATATCTACTGGCTCTTCCCCGCTGCCGGCGCTGAAATCTGCCACCCCTCTCCCCGAGCGGGATAAAATTTCCTCCACCGACGGAACCTCTTTGCATTCCGCCAACTCTACATCTCCGGCAGCTGGAGCAGGATCCTCAGATGCTGGAGGAGCAACAGGAAGGTTGTCACTGGAAGAAGTACCTGCCATCTCTAGCCCACAAAGAAAAGAAAAGAGAGGAAGAACTCTGCGGGCGAAGTGAAGAAATTAAAGATTGCTGCAAGCACGGGAGTAAGAAAGAACTCAAATTGACAGAAAGGGAGATACCCTGAGAGTTTCTCGAAGATGAATGATGAAATGTGAAAAGCAAACAACAGAAGCCTCCAATTTATAAGACATAAATTCTCCGGGCGTGAAACCCAATAGTCGCCATTGAACCTGACTGGGCGCGAAGCGATTCAGATTCTCGAAATCGTGTGTCATTATGACTGCCTGCACGAAGTGATGTTCCGTTCATCAAACCAGCGCTTCAGTTTCAAAACCGTCATAATGGTACACGAGTACTGAAAAGACGCCCTCGGACAATTTCGAAATTCATAACGCGATTAAGGAACAGAATGCGGGTCAGATTCCTTCCGACTATGTTGTGCACATGATTCACCCGTCGAACTCGACGAGGCACGACCCCGATGAACGGAGGGACAAACTGTATGGGGAATAATCTGACCATACAACCGCGGTAGCAATAACCTCGCCCCAATCACCTTATGAAAAGAAGTCAACAAAGTTGACTTCATCTGGTCATCGTTACATCCTATAAAGGCAAGGGAAGGAGGGAAAGAAAAGGGTCTCTCCGCTTCTTCTCCAATACTCCAATAACCCAAAAAAGGGCATCAGAGCTCTGAGAACAGAATCCTTGACCCACGGGAAAGGGGAGAAACTCCATTTTCTATCAGCTAACAACTTGGGAGAATACATTTGTAATTTCCTGGACCTCTCTAAGGAGAGGCAGGGTAAATTTCTATCATGAATAATACTTTCCGATGCTTTGCCTGTTCAATATATTACTGCAACTACTCTGTCTTTCGATCCAATATTAATTATGATTGACTACGATTTACCTCTTCATCTCTTTGATTGATTTGTCTAAAAAGAGTTTAACATCTTTTGAGTCGAACAAAAGTAGAATTCATGCTCAAGACATATAACATTACTTTTGGTCATGACAACTAAAAAGATCATAACAGAACGTCGGCACTAAAAACCTTATTTTATATAGTGCTTATCATAATCTTTTTTTTTTAACTTAACATTATCATTCGACTTATAATATGGTTGTAAAGTTTAACAGGTTAGAATAACTCATACAGGACAATCTTTTATGGGGAGTACAACTGTTCAAGAACATGATCCAGTATGACATTGAGAGCACCATATGTTCAAAAGACTAACTGATACACAAATTCTTCCCTTCCTCAGCTCGTCTTTCATTGGTGCTAATTTGTGGCTCCCATCTTTTACCTCTTAGCATCCTTCTCATTGAAGTTTATGTCATTTCCAGTCAGTTTATGAAGCTATTGAGTTCTTAATTAATTATTTATGTATATTCAATGAATTTATTAAAATAAATATAGAGTTTGAACTAAAGTTACTAGATTTAACCGAACCCATAACTGCAACGCTAGCTCCGCCTCTGTGGCGCGTGCGCATATACCAACCACATTTCCGAATTAGACAAGATTATTGTACTTTTTATTATGGTTTTATCTTTTATCCATTGACAGTACCGTAGATGAACTTTTGCATAATCAGTGCAATTTAACAATAAAAGATTCTTATTTTTCATATTTAATTGATACAATGTGTAGAAATTAAATACATTGTTGTTGTTGAAGATTTATCACGAATTTTATTCTAGCTATCACGTATTCTTTAATTAGAAAAAGAAAAGAATTCTCTCCTTGTTATGAAACAACAAAAGAGGAAGAACAATATTACAGAGAAAAGTAGGGAGAGATAATTTTTATTGGTTTGGGATGATTTACAATGGAATAGAACCCTCTATTTATAGGGAAAGAGTGACTTAGCCACCAAGTAATAAACCCTATAATCTCTCTAAATATAGACATTCACCATAAATAAAAGTCTATTTATAACACTCTCCCTGAATATTTATTCAACAGATAATGTGCTTCGTTAAAACCTTAACTAAAATAAAATCAAATGGGAAAAAAGTTCTAGAAAAGGAAAAAGAGTACACATATCTAATAATACGCCTCTTGGTTGCCTCGTTAAAAACCTTGCAAGGAAAACCTAGTGGGACAAAACTTTATAAGGGGAAAAGAGTGCAACGCGCATTAACCCCGGCCCCTCTGATGAGAACATCAATTCACATCCTTGAGCCTTCGCATCCCAATCTTGTGCATTAACTTCTTGAAGGTTGACATCGGCAAAGATTTCATGAAAATATCCGCCATATTAAATCCAATGAATATGCACATTGAAAATCCTCGTGATAACATTATTATGCATATAGTTATAGCAAGATACCTTTGTGCACATTTGCACTTAGGATGTGGTCATTCGTGACCAAAAAATTCTCCAAGAATTGCATATGCTATCAGCATTTTAAATCGTTCATGGATTGCCATATAAGTATAGTCAATAAGCTATATAAATACACTTTAGATTTGCATCAAGTTTTCATGTCATGCCAGACATATAAGATACATAACGGTGATAGCACACACCATTGTCTTTATACTTTTAAGTGTTTGAACTACATGTCCAAAACTACTTGTCTTTCATATGAAACCAAATTCTACTTGAATTGTTTCTCCAGACTTAAGATCCTCATATATATTTAGCGTTATAATCAATGTCGCCAACAAATATTTTATATCGGTTCCAACCTCTTTATTTTTCAACAAGACATAACATAGAGATCTCTTCATTCATATATTCAGGTACCTGAATCTCACATGAGATTTTATGAAGTGTTACGTCATGTGATCTTCTAGATCACTTGCCTCCTTTATTATGATCATTTTGATCATTTGCTCATCTTCTTTATCAAGAGGTTTATTTGAAACCGATTGTCTATACGCTTTAAGCGTACCATAGACTTTCTCCTTCTAGGACTTAAAAAGAGCATTTGCAATGAGAATATAGTTACTTTCTTTGGGTCAACAAATGTACCCGACATGCTTTGCAATATATTGGAGATGAATTATCTTTTATGAACTTCAAGTTCATATTATCTTATTCGAGGATCTAGATGTACATATGATAATTCATTACACATAACGTTTTCTCAACTGTTTATCTTGTCTCCCCCTCATGTTAGAGAAACTAACTTGCTTTCTCAATTTTAAAAATCCATCTTTGTGTGTTATGGTGTTAATCAAAATATACACCGCACATCAATAATAATAAGGTGGAATTATTTAGTTCCTGACCCTGAACCACTTGTGAGGGGATAAAATAATATACTTTCATATATAACATATATCAAACTGATATGGATAACTTTGTTCTCATAAGCAATAGTTTAGCTATTAAGTGGAGGCACTCAATAAATTATTTTGCTAAACCAGCTATGATGTAAACCAACTTATCAAGATGAACTATCTTGAGTAAAAAATTTGGAAATTGTGCTCTAAATTAAATTATTGATCAAGTTACCTCACAAATACCATATTGCGGGTTAATAAATAATCGATCATGTAACCATATCATAGATGCATCTTATGTGATATAAATGGCAGGTGAATGGACCAATATTCACCTTTGATATTTTCAGCATTTATGGGATTCAATCCAATTTTAGTTGATTTATTAATTAATGAGAACAAACAATATAAGAGAATTCGTAAAGAACTTTCTAGTTCTTTAATATTTACCCATGTGAATTCTCTATTATTTTTGCACATCATACTTAAATTCATATGGCCAAACCAATTATGCAAACTGAATAAATTATCAATATTGATAAACTTCAGATTTACACCATGACGTGTGCAATTATCAATAAACTCCAAGTTTATTATGATATAGATTTTCATATCAATAAACATCCACTTTATTGTGGTATTCTTTTAGTTGTGTAGTACAAACTGGAGAATAAAGCAGGTAACTTTTCACATACATATTACCCCACTACAAGTTGTAGTAATAGAAGATATTAAATCTTTCTTTTATTTATAGTCGCAATATAATCAACCGCTTTCGCGTATACTTTGGAAAATGAATAGGTTTCTCTAAGACTTACTACAACACAATACCTTATTGGTAATCAATTAAGGAGAAAGTTATACCATTATGATTATGGTCAAAATTATACGCAAGATATGTTTCTTGCATTATTGTTGTCCTTTAATAATCACATTGCGAAAATATTTTGGCGTACAATAGGTACGTGACCAATGACCATTCACGTCATAATAATGACATTATTTTCTTATATCATCTCAAACCTCCTTCTAGAGGAGAGTGTGGTATATTCACTACCACTAGCACATTCATATTTTTCCAAGAATGAATATGTATTCATAAATCAGATGTATGAATGGACCATAATCATCTATATGTGCTTTATAAATTCTCATGTCAAATTGATGACAAATATTACTTTCACAGAATGAAGGATTATTTTGAGAATTCTCATTATCACAATGATGAAAATTATAATTCCGTCTATTGCCATGTCCACATCCATTGATACCTTAACGGTAATAATTTTGTCTTCTTTCTGACTTATCACATTGCTATCACATTCTCTTAAGGGGATGAGAATAGAGCAAATTCAATGGGACGAGTTTTCATTTCTTGTGCTCACGATCATACATGATTTTGATCATGGCAAGACATAGAAATTTTACCTCTTCGAGTGGTTATAATTTCTTACTAACTCCATTAGAGTTATGATTAAAATTTATTTTCTTTGCTTGTATTTAAAATTAAATTATACAATAAAAGAGAAAAATATGGCAAAATACATACCTTAATTAGATTCAGAATTTAATCATGATAGAAGTTCATGGAACAATTGACAATCATTTTGCTCAATCCCAAAGCTTCTACCCAATTGGTTAGAGTCTCATGCTGATAATGTGTTATGAAATAATAAAAGAAGAACAATATTGCAGAAAAAAGTAGGGAGAGAGAATTCTTATTGATTTGGGATGATTTACAATGGAATAGAACTCTCTATTTATAGGGAGATAGTGACTTAGCTACTAAGTAATAAATCCCATAATCTCTCTAAATATAGGCATTTACCATAAATAAAAATCTATTTATAACACTTCTCATGTATTACATAGTCTTTATTAGATTTCCTATTCTTTTTAAGTGGCAAAGGGGAAAATTTTTAAGATTGCTAAAACAAAAATACGAAATAATTAAAAAGCAAAGTGCAAGATGCTGTTTTGTCCCTAAGAATGGCCATAATATTTTGACGCTTTGCCTACATATAATGCAAAAAAAACAATAAATTAAGCTCATCTTCGTAATTAGTATGTTGACCTATAAATTGAATATCCTGATAAGCAGATAAGATAGGACAGGAGGACCTACAAAATCTTGGTCATTTAATATTTTGAGAAGAAAGGAGAAGTAAAGGAACATTGGTCTAGCTAGTGTTATCGAAATCAGGGTGAAGATGTTAAGTAGAGTTATCCACAATGTAAAACCAACGAAAGAGAAAAAAAGGTACATTCTTTAACAAGAGGGGTTGCTCGATCGTAAGCAACCTTCACTTACAACCAAGAGGTTATGAGTTCGAGTCTCCCCAAGAGCAAGGTGGGAAGTTCTTGGAGGGAAGGATGCCAGGAGTCTCTTTGGAAGCAGCCTCTCTACCCCAGGATAGGGACAAGGTCTGCGTACACACTACCCTCCCCAAACCCCACTAAGTGAGATTATACTGGGTCGTTGTTGTTGTCGTCGTCCCTCACAATTAGTAACATTATAACCAATAACAATTGGAACCTCAATAAAATCTCCTTCAATATCCCACTAGAGATCCAACAAAAATTTAGCTCCACCTTTATGGAATTTAATTAAATGTGTAGTGTCCGTCTCTATTTTCAATGGTAATAAATTCCTTTCCTTTGCAATACATAGTCCTTGGTAGAGGGCCATGAGTTCTGAGTCGATTGGTGATCTTAAAATTATTCTAGAGGTGAAACCTAAGGTCCAATCTTCATTTTGATTTCTAAAATTACCTCCTAGGCCGCCAGTAGCATCATTCCTAGTGAAGGGAGCGTCCATGTTTAGTTTGTACCAACCAGGACTAGGAGGAATCCAATAGAATTTTAATTCTATTTTTTTTTATCTCAGTTGGATTCGCGTTCCATTAGTAATTTATACTCTATAGCTTGTTTCATGGTCCATTTTAGGGAGATGGTATTGGAGTTGTTATTAATATTATTATTATTTCTATTTAACCAAATATTCCATATAATGAAAGGAAGTAAATTGTTCCATGATAGATGTTTATTAGCTAGGGGAGGGTTTTTATCTTGTAGGTAAAGTAGCCAATTGTTCTTAATTGGTTGGAAGTTACTTGTGTTAATACCCAATTGATTCCAAAGTATTTGTGTAATAGAGCAGTTAATGAAAGATGTGGCTAATTGTTTCTGGCTCTTTTCAACATATTGTGCACTGTTCATTGATATTCATAGCTATGTGTGCTAGGTAGCTTGTACATGGTAATCAATTATGGAAGCAAAGCCATAGAAAATATTTCATTTTATTCGGACAATGCAAGTTTCATAACCATTTATAGTCTACTAGAGTGGGCGGGTTATTTTCTATAAGATCGTAGCAAAGTTTTGTTGAGAAGGACCCATCTTCATTGATGTCCCATATTACGGCTAGTTCTCATGGAATTGTCCTCTCATTTTCTATTTGTTCCTCGACTAGCTGACGTCTGGCTTTTATTGTAGCATTGATTGCTGAAAATGTTTTAAATGCTTGATATCCCTCGCATTTTGTAATCATCATCATCATCAATAAAATCATCATCATCATTCAAAACCCAATTCATTCTCAAGCTTCCGCAATTGCCATTGACATTGGTTTTCCCGCACGGCACTGACGCTCTAGTCTAGCGTACGGCAGGGACCTCATTGGCGGACGACAACCGCACTGACCTTTGGAATCAATTGGGTATTAACACAAGTAATTTCCAACCAATTAAGAACAATTGGCTACTTTACCTACAAGATAAAAACCCTCCCCTAGCTAATAAACATCTATCATGGAACAATTTACTTCCTTTCATTATATGGAATATTTGGTTAATTAGAAATAATAATAATATTAATAACAACTCCAATACCATCTCCCTAAAATGGACCATGAACCAAGCTATAGAGTATAAATTGCTAACGGAACACGAATCCAACTGAGATAAAAAAAATAGAGTTAAAATTCTATTGGATTCCTCCTCGTCCTGGTTGGTACAAACTAAACATGGACGCTCCCTTCACTAGGAATGATGCTACTGGCGGCCTAGGAGGTATTTTTAGAAATCAAAATGGAGATTGGACCTTAGGTTTCACCTCTAAAATAATTTTAAGATCACCAATCGACTCAGAACTCATGGCCCTCTACCAAGGACTACGTATTACAAAGGAACGGAATTTATTACCATTGAAAATAGAGACGGATGCTACACATTTAATTAAATTCATCAACGAAGGATGCTTAATTTATGACTCTATTATTTAATCATACAGGTTGCTTCTATCACAAATGGATATAGTGGTGATCCATCATAATTTCAGACAAGGAAATGAAGTAGCCCACCTTATGATAAAGCATGCAAGATCCCTTTCTACTTTCAATAGTATAGAACAATTGTTTTTGCCTCCACCTTTTGTTACGACTAGGATGTTGGCACAGAAAGGTGGTAATGTTTATGTAAAGATTGTCTCTATTACTACCTGTAGCCATCTAGCAAAAATTGATAATCAGCATGCCATACATGGATTATCAACTACTAGAAATGATCCACATGATCATACCTATTGTAATTCGTAGTTCTGTTTCTATTAAATAAATGTCCAGTTTATCAAAAAAACAAAAACGTTTTTTTAATATGTGATGTTTCTATGAAAGATATCAAAGTCACCTTTATCTATATCTATATTATTATAAAAGTGGGAAGCTCAAAAACTAAAAGTTGAATTACTAAATTACCCTTCTAAGTACCTAAATAATTTATTTTTAAAATTAAGAAAAAAACTAACGCTACAAACAGCCCCAAATCAGTGCTTCATGCCCCTTTATTAATGGTCACAACCATTCAAATTACAAAGCTAAAAGTAACAAATCATCATTTCCCAAGTCTAAGAAATAAATCGTTACTTGCCAAAGCTAAAGAAACAAATCATGACTTTGCATTGTTTTAATACCTTTCTATAAAATATTCATAAATTATTTTTATACACCAACATATAGGCAAAAAAACGTAACCTATTTATTTTGATAACACCAACATACCAACAACAACAATATACGAACCTTATGTTTCAAATCTGTATCTTATCTCATAGTTCGGCGCGTAGGGTTGCCTTTTAAATTAAGTAGATAGACCGGTAAGTGTGGAAGAAATGAAACTTTTTTGTAAGTCCTCTTAATCATGGCTTTATAATAAGTTTTTTATTTAGTTTCTTTTCTTTTGGTCTATTTTGGAGATTATTAAAGAGAAATGAATTTGATTTCTGCGTGATTTTTTCCATTCATTTGTTCATGTGAAAGAAGGAGAGGTCAATATTATCATTTGGTACAAAATATGTCTAGGAATGGAAAATAAATATAAAAAAAAGATAGTAAAAAGTTATAAATTTTAAAATTATATATGTCTAGCTTTCATTATTTTCAAGAGCACCAGGATAGTGTGTAGTATATTTGTGATTGCTTTATCATAGCAGAGTTTTAGTTATTATAAAGTTCAAGAACGTATCTATAGTTGGACCCGAACCTAGGAATAGAGTATATGATAATCCTTAATTATGAAAATTATAAAAAAATATAAGATATACGATTAAAACGTAAATTGATTATCAAGCTATCATATTATATTTTTATAGATTAAAAAAAATAGAAAATTTTGTTTTTTGCTCGTTTGAAGAAAAAAAAGACTATTTCTCTCAAATATCTGATTATTTGTGTATTTAAGAATAAATAATAATAAAAAAAATCAAAAAACTTTTGAATCATAAAACATGTATGTGTTATTACTGAAACTACAAACTAAAAAGTAATAATCATAAAATGGTTTTTTTTCCAGCCGA
The DNA here is from genome assembly GCA_026770625.1 of Nicotiana glauca. Lineage (NCBI taxonomy): Eukaryota > Viridiplantae > Streptophyta > Magnoliopsida > Solanales > Solanaceae > Nicotiana > Nicotiana glauca. The sequence continues at coordinate 62,460 of MU716267.1, forward strand.
AGGTCTATCGAAAATAGCCTCTTTGTCTTTCCAAAGTAAGGATAATATTGTGTACATTACATTCTTCCCAGACCCCACTTATGGAATATCACTAGGTTTGTTGTTGTAATTTGTAAAATTGAGTAATGAAATTGTAAAACTTGAACAAAATTTAAGTTGTGATTATATTGACATGACTTCTAAGGTAAAGTTTCTTCCTTCATTTAGTTGGCCGAATAGAATCTTCATTGTTGTATTTACACTTTGTCTTCGCTTTTATTCTATGGATCAAACACAAATTTTAATATAATATTTATATTATTTTAAATTTTAGACTTAGAAACATAGAAAATATACGTGCAACACACGTGCCGAGAAACTAGTTTGTAGTAATAATTTGAAAGCGGATAACCTGGTATTAGATGATATAGTTTTATCCATAAAAATGGTAGCTGTTTTGCTTATAGATTTTGTGTTGAGAATATAACTACAGTTAATAGTAGTTAACCGTAGTTAGTTAAAGTAATTAGGTGGTAGTTAGTTGTGTAGCTGGGTCCCACTAGTTAGTTAAAAGTGGTTAAATACAGCTTAGCCTAGCATTACACCGTATAGTTGTCATCTTTAGTTTCTCTGTAATTGAAAGAGCAGAGTTCTTCTTCATCTCAAAATTTCTCTCTCTAAATTTCTCTCTTCGTGACCTTTGATTCTAGTTGTGTGCCATTGATAAGTTCATCATGGTATCAGAGCAGGATTGACGAGTGATTCTAGGGAATTTTTCGAGCAATTGAAGGAACGTTCGAGAGAATTTACTCAGTTTCAAAGCTTAAACCCTAATTTTTGTTTTTCAATGGCGGTTCCTGAAGATTCGACTGTGAATGTGAATACTAGAGCTTGATCTGGAGCTGGAGTAACTGGAAGTACAACTATTACGGATCATAATCACCCCCTTTATCTCCATTCTTCAGACGGTCCTGGATCTATGTCGGTGGGATTGATTCTGACAGGAATGGAAAATTATTCCTTGTGGAGTCATGCGATGAAGGTTTCATTGCTAGGAAAGAACAAACTATGCCTAGTTGACGGATCAACATCGAAGGAGGATTTTGGTGCAGAATTAGGAAGTCAATGGGATCGATATAATGCTATTGTCACTTCATGGCTTATGAGCAATGTGAGTAGAGAATTAGTTATAGGAGTATTGTTTTCCTCTAATGCTTAAAAGATATGAGCAACTTTCAAGGAGAGGTTTGACAAAGTGAACGAATCGAGATTATACTATTTGCATAAGGAGATTTTTACCTTGACACAGGGAGTCTCGTCTGTTTCGACATATTTCATTAGATTGAAGAACCTTTGGGCAGAATATGATTCAATATTACCACCTCCTTCATCTGCTTCCGAATACATTGAGAAGTTGGAATATCAACGTCTATTGCAATTTCTAATGGGGCTAAATGATGGTTTTGAACAAGCAGAGAGTCAAATCTTATTGATGCCAACACTACCATCTATAGACAAAGCTTATGCTATGGTAGTGCAAGATGAGAGTAGGAAGATGATTACTAGAAATGCATATGGGCAAGCAGGACACATTGATCCTACAACTCTTTTTACTACTCGACCAAGAAGAAATTTCAACTTAGAATGTGAATTTTGTCATTTGAAAGGTCATACTAAGCTTGATTGCTATAAGCTAATAAAATGTAAATTTTGTGGTAAAACAAGACATCACAAAGAGAATTGTTACAAAATTGTCGGGTATCCAAATGACTTCAAACAGAAAAAGAAAGCCAATGCAGTGATGGTTGAGTCAACTGAACAGCAGAACATGCGAGGCCCACAATCTGCTTATCAAACAGGAAACAGTGTTGAGGCAGGACAATATTTCACCAAAGAGCAATACAATCAATTGTTGTAATTGTTGATCAAGAACTTTATTGGAGAAGCAAGTGTCAACATGGCAGGTAAATGTTTCTGTGGCAATATAGCACTTTGTTAAAACTTAGAGTTATGTAAATGGATAGTTGATACTGGTGCTACCAATCACATGACTGGCGATACAAATTTGCTAAAAAATGAAACTTCAGTAGGGAACTCAGGGCAAGTTCAACTACCTACAGGAGATTCGGCCACTATTTCTCATATGGGAGAGTGTCAGCTTACAGGAGGTGATGTATTGAAGGATGTGTTGTGTGTGCCATCTTTCAAGTTCAATCTTATGTCAATATCAAAAGTGACAGAAGATCTTAAGTATAGTGTTACTTTTTTCCTCAATGTTGTGTATTTCAGGACCTCTTGTCTGGGAGGGTGAAGGAGATTGGTAAAAGAGAGGAAGATCTATAAATTCTGTCAGTTGCACTAGGAAAGAAAGTGAATAAAGCTTTTGCAGTGACTAATAAGGGAAGCATGGATATATGGCACAAAAGAACAGGACATGTACCAGTTCAAGTTCTTAGAATAAATTCTAGTTTTCAAGAATATAGTAGTAACATACACAGTAGTACATTGTCTAAGTGTGAAATCTATCCATTGGCTAGGCAGACTAGAGTACCATTTCAACCTAGTACTAACAGAAGCATGTGCAGTTTTGATTTGATCCATATGGATGTATGGGGACCTTGTAAAGTTGATACTTATAATGGAGTGAAATACTTTCTTACACTAGTTGATGATTATACTAGGTGGACTTGGGTATTTCTCATGAGACTTAAATCTGATGTTATTTTCTTGCTCAAGAATTTCATTGCTATGATTAGAACTCAGTTTAGTAAGCAGGTCAAGGCCTTCAGGTCAGACAATGGTAGTGAATTTTTTAATCATGCATGTAAAGACTTGTTCCAGTCACATGGAATTATTCATCAAAGCTCATGTCCATACACTCCTCAGTAGAATGGAGTTGTGGAAACAAGACACATGCACATACTTGAAACTGCTAGAGCAATCAGATTTCAAGGACATTTGCCTGTCAGGTATTGGGGACACTGTATTGATTCTGTTGTGTATATTATCAACATGATTCCTTCATCTATATTGGGACATAAGTCACCCTATGAGCTACTTTTTGGTAAGCCACCTTCACTTATACATTTCAGAGTTATTGGATATCTATGCTTTGCTACTAACCTGGTAGGCACTGATAAATTTGCACCAAGAGCTGTGAGGTCAGTTCTATTAGGTTATGCTGCACATCAAAAGAGGTATAGGTTGCTGGACTTAGAGAATAAAGTACTTTTTAGGGAGCTGAGAACACATCCAACTCCTTTTTCTTAGACATGTGTCCAGTGCCTAGGTAGGATCTCAATGAAGAGCCAATGATAATGGACTGTTCAGGTACAAATGGTAGCACAACTGCTGTTCTGAGCCCTTCAGATGTAGTTTCTGTTCCTACAATTGAACAAGACATTCCTTCTATAGCTGTTTATGATGATCTTCAACCTAATCCTCCTACTGCCCCAGGTGGTTCTTCTGAGGTTCCAATTAATGTGGGATTAAGGAAGTCAACTAGGGTGTCCAAACCTTCTATATGGCTCAAAGATTATGTTAGACCAGACAAGACAACAGGTTCTATTGGTTGTTGAAAATATCATATCTCAGAGGTCATTGGATATGATATGATTTCCTAAAAATATCAGAGCTATTTGCTAGTTTCTCTGTTGAGGTGGAACCTGCCACATATTCTGAAGCGATCAAGGATAAAAGGTGGGTGGAGGCAATGCAGGCAGAGATTAAAGCCTTGGAAGACAAAAAAACTTGGACATTGGTTGCTTTACCTCAAGGATAGAAGGCTATAGGATGCAGATGGGTTTATAAAATCAAATACAAGGCGACATGAGAAGTATAAAGATTCAAGGCTCGTTTAGTAGCCAAAGGGTATAATCAGAGAGAAGGACTAGATTATCAAGAGACCTTTTCACCTGTGGTGAAAATGGTCACTGTTAGAAGTGTCCTGTCTCTTGTAGCATCAAGGCATTGGTTCATCCATCAAATGGATGTTTATATTGCCTTCTTGCAAGATGATCTCATTGAAGAAGTATATATGACCATTCTTTAAGGTTTCCATGGTTCACACAACAAGTCAACAGTTTGCAGGTTAATGAAGTCTCTCTATGGACTCAAACAGGCATCCAGACAATGGAATATCAAATTGACTTAAGCTCTAAAGGATACTGGTTTTCAACAAAGTCATCTGGATTATTCTCTTTTCATCAAGAAGACAACAACTGACATAGTTATTGTGTTGGTCTATGTTAATAACCTACTAATTACTGGAGATGATCCTGCATTACTTCAACAAACTAAAGATGTACTACAGTCTTTTTTCAAAATCAAGGACCGAGGAGAACTCAAATACTTCCTTGGCCTAGAATTTGCCAGAAGGGGTGATGGAATACTGATGCATCAATGAAAATATGCATTGGAGCTTATTTCTAAATTAGGACTCTCAGTGCAAAGCCTGTGGGATATCCTACGGAGCCTAATCTAAAGCTTACCACTTCTGAATTTCACAACTATGTAGGACAATCTGATGATGTATTGTTGACTGATCCTGGACCCTATAAGAGATTGTTGGGAAAATTGCTCTACTTTACCATCACGAGGCTGACATTTCCTTTGCTGTCCAAAGTCTTAGCCAGTTCATGTATAGTCCCAAAGTTTCACACATGGTAGCAACACTTTATGTGGTGAGATATATCAAAACAAGTCCAGGCCTAGGAGTGTTACTGGGGGCGAGGTGTTCTGAATCATTGTCAGCATATAGTGATACTGATTGGGCTGCATGTCCCAATACACGCAAATCATTCACTGGTTATTTTGTCAAGCTTGGTGATTCTCTCATTTCTTGGAAATCAAAGAAGCAGACAACTATATCTAGGAGTTAAGCTGAGGCTGAATATCGAAGCCTTGCCTCTACTGTTGCTGAGATTGTATGGATTCTAGGCCTATTCAAAGAGCTGGGAATTGAGCATAAGTCTCCTGTACTAGTTTTTTGTGACAGCAAATCAGCTCTTGCAATTGCTGCCAATCCAGTTTTCCATGAGCGCACAAAGCATATTGACATTGATTGTCATTTTATCTGTGAAAAGATTCAACAAGGCCTCGTCACTACTCACTACTGTGCTACACAAGAACAGGTAGCTGATCTCCTTACCAAAGGACTGAGTAGACCACAACATACATATTTGCTATCCAAGCTAGGACTTCTAAACATTTTTCCCAGTCCTAGCTTGCAGGGGATGTTGAGAATATAACTACAGTTAGTAGTAGTTAACCGTAGTTAGTTATGTTAATTAGGTGGTAGTTAGTTGTGTAGCTGGGTCCCACTAGTTAGATAGAAGTGGTTAAATAAAGCTTAGCCTATCATTACACTGTATAGTTGTCATCTTTATTTTCTCTGTAATTGATTCTAGTCTTCTTCTTCTTAGTCTTCTTCTTCTTCTTAGTCTTCATTAGTCTTCTTCTCATTAGTCCTAGCTTGGACTATCATTAGTCTTCTTCTTCTCAAAATTTCTCTCTCTAAGACCTTTGATTCTAGTTGCATGCCATTGATAAGTTCATCATTTTGTTTCTTCAAGATAGTGCTTATATTGTTTTGCATCTTCAATTTACTTGTTACACGAGGAGCTAGTTTAATAAGGATAAACTTTTCGTTTACGTAGCATAGGACTGATAATATAGGCCTAAGTCAATTAGTCATGTCTAGGGATGTCAAATGGGCGGGTTGGACTGATTTTAAGCGGGTCAAAATGGTTTGAGTCAATAATTGACAGGTCAAATGATCCGCCCAAAAGTTATTTAGGCTGAGATGACTTGGGTCAAGATGGGCTAAAATTCGGGTCATAGGCCAACCCGCCCAACTCTTATCAAGATTTACTTAATATTTGTATAATTATTAAATAAGATTTTTTTCCGTTATGGTCATATATAATATACCAAACAAAAAATTATTTCTAAGATTTGGCAAGGTTACTCATTGATAAATTTGGGTTACAAATTAGTCCAACTTTAAATGAGTTGGGATCGGTTGAGTCAAGATAGATTAAGTTCAATAAATAGATGGGTCAATAACTAACCCAACCTTGGGCGGATAAGGGCTTGGGCCAAATTTAAAAGCCCTAGCCATGTCTGTCTCAAGCTGAGGCAACCCTTCTTTGATCATTTTAGGCAAACCTGAGAATGCTATTTGTCATGCTAACTTAAACTAAAATTATCCCAGTATAGAATGAGGTTGTAGGATTTGAAAACTGGAATCTTGGTCAACCTTACATTTTCTACACCATGCGCAACATGATGCTTTTTGTATGAACATTTCTTAGCGAAGATCCTCGTAAAGTTCTTTGTGCTTCCCATGATATTGATGTTTTGTACTTCAAAACCACACAAGAGAGGAGTGATTTGTGTGGTGTCCAATTTTTTGCATGTACAAATTATAGAAGGATCTGGTTCATCTATGCATTTCTTATACTATAGTTGCAAAATAATAAATACAGAAAATAAAGAACAAAATTATTTTTATGTGGAAAATACCTGACTCAAAAGGTAAAAAAACACGATCTACTGCCCACTGGAATTTTTTCCAATACTTCACTAAATCACTGAGCCAAAAACAATATTTACAAAACTCTTCTAAACCTAAGGATTACCTCTAAACCTTTGTGGCAACCAGCCTTAGGCTGTTGCGATAATTTCAAGTTAACTCTATCAGAGTACCTAGTACAAATGCTTTTAGAGAAAGCTGAAAGATACAATTCAAAAGCCCTACTACAATGAAACTAGAATAAAAGACAGACACTTAAAATTTGTTCTTCTATCTGGTTCATGTAGCTTCAGGTTCGCACACTTGAATCACACAGGAATTGCTTGCAAAATGCCTTACTATTTTGCTCTCAACTCCCGTTTAACTTTAGCATTTGTGCCTACCTATAAAATAAGCACATCCTGAAATATATAGAGTTAGTAGAATAAGATTAATTAGAGTTCTAATAATATACTCTTCCATGGTTGAAGAGTTCTAGTTGTCTTCAACTTCTAACTCCTCCCTTATCTAGCATACACTTCTCGTCAAGTAACAAGTCATGCTCTGTATCAATTATGCAACCTTTTCTTTCTGGAAATATCAGATTTAACCACGTATACTTATCTTCTTTACATGCATGCCTTGTGATTAAATCTGTCAGTTCCGTATGTATACTATATATGGACATGGTTCATGCATGTCTTTCTTTTTGTGAATCATCAAAAAGTGCTTAGGCCAACAAATTCCCTTTTTTGATGATGACAAAATCTCTGCTTTTTATAAGCATGAAAAGTATTTCAACTCAGCTCAACATCAATACAATGTTAGAACACTTTATACTTTAAAGTCACAATTCATCAAGGACCAGGTTCGTTAGGTTATAAACATCACAATCTAAAGTACAAAAGCGCAACTTATATCCCCCATTTTGGCATCATCTTACCCATTTTGGCATCATCGAAAAGTTGCATAATTATGTTAAATAACCAAGTTTTAGCAGATCTTGCTCATGGCCATTTAGGTTACTTCAAATGCAATCATGGAGTCAAGTATTACTTATCAATCTAAGGATATTAGCCATCTAAGAAGCATTAATAACCAATTAGAACAAAAGGAAGTGATTATTATTGATAAGAGTCATCCACAAAGCAAAAAAGGAAATAAAGGCACTATACCATAAGCAAAAAAGATTAAAAAAAAAAGAAAAGAAATATCCCATTCAGGTCACTGGTTTTCTAACTAGTCTAGGAAGGGTTTAAGGCTGGGAAGGACCGGATTCTTGGTTCGGGCCCGAAGCAGCTTCAACATGTCATGAAGAATGCCTTTATTCTTGTCTTTTTCCTTTGAAAGCTCAGTTATAAGAGCATCCCTCTCAGTTTCTACTTCTGCCAGCCTCTTCTTCAGCCTCTCAATCTCAACGTCCTTAGCCCCACTCTTCTGCACCAAGGCTCTCACTTTGCTTTTCACATGCACTCTCTTGGATTGAACCAGGTTCTTTGGGAGCAGTATGGACTTCATAGTCACATGCAGCCAAGGTGTTATCCCCAAAGTGATATTAGCTTGTGCTAACATCTTATTTCTTGAGGGGAACCTTGAAGTAAGTAAGCACATCAGTGAGAATTAACCCATAGGATATGGCATGTGTTTTAGAGCAAGTAAGTACCCTATCAAGGAGCTGGATGACAAACCATGGCCAGTTGATCTGCCTTCTACTATCCAGGCACTCCATAAGGACCAGGTCCATAAAAGTTTCTATGTGCCTTTCTCTCCTGCTTGGGCAGAACAACCTTGTTGACAAATTCAAAGATCATCTTATGGGCAGGCTTCATCTTACTTTTGTACATAGCCTTGGGCTATAGCTCTATGTCACTATTAGAAAATTTACTTATAATGGCAAGGGAGGTGGGAAGTTTTTCTAGGCTTGGTCATTTAAGCTTCTTGTAGTCATTGTACCATTCACCAGGTACCCCTAGAATTTCTCCCAGTTCCTTGGCATCAAATCTCACAGTCACTCATTTCACTACACTAGTGACTATGCCATAATTTCTGCTTGGGTTAGTCTTTCATCAATCTGAAGGACCATGTCCTTCCACCCTTGAAGTTCTAGATTCTCCAACAACATCACCATTACTTACTCCTCCAAGGCCCTAAGGAGTCTACCTTTCATAATTGTTCTTTTTCCAAACTGTACCTTCTTGTCCTGTTCCTCAAGAGTTTTCTCTTCTTCTTCACTTTCTTCTTCTTCCACTACTTGTACTTTCCTAGATTTCCTCGCAGACCTGGTTCGTTTTGCCAAGGCAGAAGGCTCTGTATCAAAAGGCTTTGAAGGAGACTTATTTTTGGAAGTCTTTCTCTTTTTTTTTTGCTTTTGGAATCACAACCTCCACCTCCTTTGCCTCGTCTTTATCATGAACGACCAAGTCTATCTCCTCAATCTTAATTGCCTTAATCAGTTCACTCACTTTTTTCTTTCCCTTTGCAACAACTTTTCTTTTACTCTCTCCTAAGGCTCTTTCAAGTTCAGCCCCACTCTGCTTCTTCTGATTCCTTGTAGCTCTTACTCTTGTAGACAACCTTACTCTTCTTGTGTGCCCTAACAGTTCTAGGGATTTTAACTCCTGAACTTTTCTTTTTCTTTGGATTGTAGCTATTAGACACCATTTTCAATAACTCTTCGATGGGTTCCTTTATAGATGGAACATGTTTTTGGAACCTCTTCTTCAACCTTATTAGCCCCTCAGCTGCACTTGCATCACCAGATCTATTACCTCCTTCTTCTCTCCAACTTTCTTCCTCCTCAATAACTTCCTCACTCCATGACACCATCACCCCTATTTCCTCAATCAATCCAATATGAGTAGGTAAAGATTCAATCACTCATTCTTTTCCCTTTCCCCTTATGTCTCCTTGAACACCCTCACTCTTTTTATTTTTTTTATTTTTTTATTTTAATTTTACCACTAATTTTATCAGACTCAGTAGTCTCTACCCCAACAATATCACCAACCAGGACAAATCTATTCTCCAGATTTTCAGCCACTTCAGAAATCACCTCAGAAGGAATATTTATACCAGAGGTTACGTGTTCTATTTCAGATGAAACAATTTCTTCCCCCTCAGTTGCAGACTTTAAAGATTCTTCTGACTTTTGGGGTTCTTCCGCTTGGCTTGCTTTTAATTGCTCATTTATTTTCTTGATTTTTTCAGTGCCAGCGACTGTCTTACGAGCAAGCATCTTGAAGCTTCCTTTCATAGAGGTAGGTATGGTCGAATGTGTAATTGATGATTCTTTGGGTTATGGAGAAAGGGTTTCGTATGGGTTTGTCATTGATGTGTGTAGAGGATATGTGTGTGTAGAAGAGATGAGAAAAGATAGAGGATTTTTGGCGGCTAAAAAATTAGAAGTGAAGAAATGGTTAACTTCTAATCAATAAAGAGGGAGAGTTGGAGTGAGTAACAATTGCTTTTTAAAGTTCAGAAGTCTAATCAAAGTGGAAAGTCAGTTTGGATGGACATTAGACTCTTCCCTAGAATCTAGGAAATTATGGCGCGTGGGACTTTTTTTTAGGTGAAACTGGTTCATTTGTAACACATAAACTTGAGGGAGATTGGGATTAAATGGGGCTATTTTTTATATGATGATCTAAATACAAATATTTCAAAATATGCGGAGTGGAGAGTACATACCATGTAATCTCGAAGAACCAGGTTCGTCACTGATAATTCTCTTATGTAAGTCTGAATTTTCAAAAAAAATAACAATAATATCATTAGAGATTAATGAGACATTTTAGCACATGGAACAAGAGTATACTAGTGGAAGTATGAGACGAAGCAAATTTACAAATTATCTAACCAATTATTGAGTTAGAACTGGTTCCTTTTAGGTGATCTTAATCATCCCTAATTCTAACATGTTTCTTTCAAAGTGATCTCTACTTAGAAATTTTGTGAAGATGTCAGCTATTTGCATGTCAGTAGCACAGAATTCCAAGTAGTCAAACCTTTCTCATAGTTGTCCCCAAAACGTGATGCCTAACATCTATGTGCTTTGTTCTTTTATGATGAACCGGGTTCTTGATCATACTAATTGCACTGGTGTTATATAATCCATATCTAATCCATATTCAATAGTCAGTGGAAATGGTCGTTTGAAGAATAGTATCCAACAAGAGTCGAGGCCGATTTTCACAGGGAGTTACAATAGTTGTTAGGAGTATACACTTGATGAGAGTGAATGAATTAACTAAATTTGCATTTCCACAAAAGGTTTTGATTTCTAAAAGTACTTTTACTCTAACAATCGTAAGCTAAGATAAGAATCTAGAAGGAAATGATTGTTTTTGGTGTTTTTTTCAAATAGGTTAAAAGCCTAGGGATGTGACCATAACCTAGGTGTTCACCTAATGGGTTAAATACGTTAATACTTATTTTTTTTTATTGTGGTGTATTATAGCTCTCAACTCTATGTTACCCACTCAATACTTCTCGGTCAAAGAGCGATTTTTTCCAATTTGGCTTTTCCAAGTCCAAATGGGTATCAAACAAAATAGTTGATATGAGCTCAAGTCGGGTTCTTACTATATCTAGTTTGAACCCTTTAGTTATGCATATCAAACCCTCAATTAACCCAATTCCTTTTTAGCCAAGTCATTCTAGACTAGGTCCCTCTTTCTCAAGTAGAGGCTAAGTAAAAAAGGCATGAATCAATATTTCCAACCATTAATTCTAAAACTGAAGCATAAACTAAGTTAAATAATCAACACCCAGTCATAAAGAGGCATTAAATTAAACACCTACAAGGTTTAAACACTAGGGTGGGGTCACAACCCTAGTAGGAATCTAGCTACTCATAGTGGAAATGGAAGAAAATAAAAAAGAAATGCTAATTAAACCCATAATAAAAGATTAAAAATGATAAAATACATATTTAAACACTAAAATAATAAAAAACTTCCTAAAATGGCAAAATGTAACGACTACAACAGTTTAAATTTCGAAACTTGGCCTAAAAATGTGAACTCGGCTATTTATAATGGCCTAAAATTCATTGACAAAAATGCCGTTCGGAAGTTCTGCGGCCGCATAATTCCATGTGTCTGCATACGGCCGCATAAGGATTGTGTTGTCCTCACTTCAACAAGGGTTCACAGTAGAATTGTGTGGTCCGCACTTCAATAAGGCTTCAAGACTTGGTCTTTTCCACACTCTCTGAACTTAGAATCATTTGTCAGTGCAGATCCTGTTCTGCAGCCGCACAATTCATGTGCGGTCCGCACATTGGCCAAAATCCTGTTGGGTTCTTTCACTTGGTTTGCGGTCGCAGATGGAATTATATGGTCCGCACTTTCTTCTACGGACCACACTTCTTTGATTCTACGCTCTTTATTGCCTTGTGATTCAGCGCACTCCTTTTTGAGTCAAATTTTATCATGGGAGGGCAAACTTCCAATATTCCTGCAATCTGCATATTTTCATAAGTTTTGGGAACATAAATCAATACTTTGTGACTAAAAAAGGTAAAAAAGTGCTAATAAGTAGTCAAAAATCTCCACTTATTATTATCACAAAAGATGTGAATACAAAATACATCAATTCTAAAGTCCATTAATTGTTATTTTATCCACAACAATTGAGCACTACATGAGGCAAAATCCACATACTCAGCTTTAGCAACAGACAAGACCACATAATTTTGCTTTTTGATGGCCTAAGACATAAGAAATGAGCCAAGAAAGTGTGATACCTAAAGTGCTCTTTCTATTCACAAGAAAACCTGCATTATCAGCATCAACATATCACATTAAGTTGAAATTACTACCTTTTCGACACCATAGGCAAAGATTAGTGGTGCCTTTTAGGTATCTCAAGAACCTCTTTACAGCAGTCAAGTGAGATTCCTTTGGATTCGCTTGAAATCTAGCACAAAGACCTACACTAAAAATAATGACAGGTCAACTAGCAATGAGATATAACAAGGAGCCAATCATTCCCCTATACATCTTCTGATAAACAGATAAATCAGGTTCTTCTACATCTAATTTTGTGGCTGTTGCTATAAGAGTGTCGATTTCTTTGGAATCTTCGATTTTATACCTTTTGAGAAACTCCTTCACATACTTTTGCTAATGGATCATAGTTCCATTTGAATTTTATTTATTTAGTAAGCCTAAGAAGAAATTAAGCTCACTCATCATCCTTATTTCAAATTCACTCCTCATTAGCTAGGAAAGTTCTTTACTTAACCTACCTGTAGTTGCTCCAAATATTATATCTTCAACATATATCTTAACTACTAAGAGATCTTTACATTTTCTTTCAAGAACTAAGTATTTTCAATTTTACCTCTCTTGCAGCCACAAGCAAGAATTTAGACAATCTTTCATACCATGATCTTAGAGCCTTCTTGAGCCCATAAAGTGCCTTGTCAAGCTTGTACACACGATCAGGATATTTCTTGCTTTCAAATCCAGGAGGTTGCTTGCAAAAACACTTCTTTATTTAGATAGTCATTGAGGAAGGCACTCTTGACATCCATCTGATGGAGAGTGAATCCCATATAAGCAGCAAAAGCTATAAGGAGTCTAATTTATTCTAATCTTACAACTGGAGAAAACGTCTCATCATAGTCTATGCCCTCCCCTTGACTATATTCTTGAACTACCAATCTTGCCTTGTTCTTTCTAACTGTTCCATCTTCATCAAGTTTATTTCTAAAAGATCCATGTAGTGCCAATTATTGATCTGTCCTTGGGTCTTGGTACTAGATGTCAAACTTGACTTCTCCCAAATTGGTTGAGTTCATCTTACACTGTATTCACCCAGTCCGTATCCCGCAAAGCCTTATTAACATTTTTAGGTTCAATGAGAGATAAAACCATCAAAAGCAAAAAGGTTCTTTAAAAAAGATCCGAGTTTGATTCAAGAGGTTAGATTAGTAATTATGTTCCCAATAGGATGAGAACTTTGATACTTGTAAGGTTTCACGACCAGCTGGTTTCTCTTAGATGTTCCTTCAATATTTTGTTGTTGAGGAACAGGTTCATAGACAGGTTCCCTCGAGGTTTGAGAATTAGTTCCTTTTTGTTCAGCTCCCCCTATCAGGTTTCCCTGGATGGAAGGACATGTCCCATCACATGTTCCTTGCTTTAGTGGAGCTTCAGTCTGGGATGTGGTTTCATTTAAGTTTTACCGGCCCAATTGCTTCATCATCATGTTACTGCCTCTCATAAATATTGTTAATTTCATAAAAAAATCACATGTATACTTTCTTCTACACACATAGTTCTTTTATTATAAATCTTATAAGATTTACTATGTAAAGAACATCCCAAGAATACACCATCATCACTTCTGGGGTCAAACTTACTAGGGAGTCTTTTCCATTATTGTGCATAAAACACTTTCATCCAAATATCCTAAGGTGGGATATATTTGACTTACTCCCTAACTCATATTGAGTATTCTCAATAAAATGTATAGTTATGCACTTATTTATGATGTAGCATGCAATGTTCACAATTTCTACCTAGAAGCTATGAGGTAATTTACTAGCAAGTAGCATAGTCCTAGACATTTCCTCTAATGTCATATTTGTTCTTTCAACTACTCCATTTTGTTGTGGAGTCTTAAGAGCAAAAAAGTAATGATCTATGCCATGCTCATCACAAAATTTAGCATTCTCAAATTCAGTACCATGATCAAACCTAATTGATGCAAGTTGATTATCTAGTTGTTTTTATGAGTTTTTCCAACAAATGAAGTGAACATGTCAAATGCTTCATCTTTATATGTTAAAAATAATGTCCAAGTAAACCTAGAGTAATAATCAACACGCACCATACCATATCTTTTACCACCTTTGCTCAATGTTCTCATTGGTCCACAAAGATCCATATGGACCAGTTCCATTGTCCAGGTAGTACTTACCATTTTCTTGATTTGAAAAGAGTATTACCTGCTTCCTCGTTGCACAAGCCTTACAAAATTTATTTTCCTTAAACTTAATATAAGGTAGCCCTATCACCAAGTCCTTGTAGGCTAGTTTGTTGAGTTGGCTTAGACTTGCATGTCCAAGTCTCTTGTGTCAAAGGAGGGGATTATTGACCAACATACTTAAGCAAGTGAGTTAATTATCTGAAAGTGTGGTCAGATCCACCACATATAGGTTATTCACTCTATTTTCCTGCAAAACTATCCTGTTAGTAGTAAAATATCACAAAGCATTTTTTAGATGTGAAGTCTACTATGTTACCTTCTATCACGAAATTGTGATACACTTAGGTGCAGAGTTCCCAAAGCCAAGTCCTCTTTTGCTGCTACTATGGTATTCTTGTAGCCATGAAAGTGCATCAGAGGACCTGTTCCATTTACAGGTTTTGTCTAGCTCATGCTTGACCTTGTTCAAATCATTCTTTAAGAATTTTACCAGTTCATCCTTTTTATATAACTCATCTTTTATTTGTTTCTACATTTTTTTCTAAAGTGAGTTGTGCGTAACCAACTATTTTTTACCTGTTCCTAATTTTAGTTTTAGCTTTTTAGATCTAAGCTCTAGGATAGTTGTATTAAGTGCATGAACCTGGTACTTCAACATAGTATTTTCACTTTCAGTTTCACAAATCCTAAATTTCAGGTTTTTGTACTTAGCTTTCAAAATAATATGTTCTTTGATAGTTGTTCCTTTTCTTTATTCACATCCTCAGATTCATCAATTAGTTTTAGTAATAACTAAGATAATCTTTCTTTAGACAAAAATTTATTCTTGACTTTAAGATGAAGGACACTTATCTCAGTTTCTTCATCAGATTCTCCAATAGCCATCAGTGTTCATTCATCATTATCTGAGCTTTCTCCCCAAACAATGACCATAGCATTGGTTGATCCTTTGTTGTTTCCTTTCTTGGGATGAACCTGTTCCTTCGTTCAACTGTTTCCTTCTTTTATTCAGTTTTCCATAAAGGACAGTTTTTGATCATGTGATCAGTCTTTCCATACTTGTAGCAGCATCATTGGTTTGATTCACTGGAGCTCTTTCCTAGTTGTAGATTCCACTTCTTGAAGAAACCTTTCCTCTCGTTAGGTACTTCTTGGAGTCTTTGGTGATCATTATCATTTCATCATATTCCAGATAAGAACCTTTAGTGATTCAGAGTGCTAAGCTCTTTTCCTTCGTAGGTACATCTATTTTCATGGTTTGTCTCCTAAGTTCATAGGTAGTGAGATTCCCAATCAATTCATCTAGTGGAATCGTGCTTTCCCAAGTAATTGGCAGGACCCTAGTGAGTATCTTCTCAACTCTTTCTTCTTCAGGGATAATTCTTCCAAGAGATTTTAGCTCATTTGTCAATTTAGTGAACCTTGTGTATATCTCCTGAAGCATTTCTCCATCCTTCACAGCAAAGTTCTCATACAGAAAGTACAGAGTTTCTCTAGATCTTTTCACCTGAGTTGTTCCTTCATAGGCCACATGCAGTGTGTCCTAAAATTTTTTAGCAGTGGAACAACCTTGGTGTAACGACCCGACCGGTCGTTTTTAGAACTTCATACCCCGATTCCCTAATAACTACTTCCCCTAAGTTCTTTTCTGCTATTTTGGGTTGCCGGGATGTTCGGCGTTGAGTTTTGGAGAGTTTTGGGACACTTAGTCCCGAAATGAGAGCTTAAGTGTTGGAAAGTGGTACATAGTCGGAACAGTGTGAAGACGACCTCAAAATGGAAATCCGATGGTTCCGTTAGCTTTGTTAGGTGATTTCGGGGTTGGAGCGTGCTCGGAATGTATTTTGGAAGTTTGTAGCTAATTTAAGCTTGAAATGCCGAAGTTTGAATTTTTAAACTTTTCGGTCCGATAGTGAGATTTTGATCCGAGGGTTGGAATGGAATTTTGGAAGTTTCAGTAGCTCCGTCATGTCATTTCGAATATGTGTGCAAAATTTCAGGTCATTCAGACGTGTTTTGGTTGGGTTTTTGATCGAAAATGTGTTTTGATGAAATTTGAAATTCTTAGGCTTAAATCATTGATTAATTCGAGGTTCCGACGTTGTTTTAGGTGGTTTTAGGATTGAAAAAAGTTTGAATAATGTTATGGGATATGTCCGTGGGTTTGGTTGAGGTCCTAGGGGCCTCGGGTGAGTTTAAGATGCTTAACGGAGCATTTTTGTCTTGAAAAGTATTGTAGATTTCCCTTCAGTTCTGCTGCAGATTTTCCTTCTATGCGATTGCATCATAACCTCCGCGATCGCATAGTGTATTCTAGAGGGGGTTCCATTTCCTTCTATGCGATCGCATCATCACCTCCGTGATCCCATAGTGTATTCCAGAGGGGTTCCAATTCCTTATATGCGATCGTATAGCCTTGTTCGCGATCGCATAGTTATTCTTCCTCCTCTTCTGTGATCGCATGACCCCCATTGTGTTTGCATAGGCCATTTTTTTAGGCCTTCCAATTTTACTCTATGCGATCGCATGCCTATTCCTGCGATCGCATACAACAAAATGTCTGGGCAGACAAATTTAATCCCAAATTCGAGGGTTCACCATTTTTATCATATTTTGACTTTTAGAACTCGGCTCTTGGCAATTTTTGAAGGGATTTTCACCTGGGCGACTTGGGTAAGTGCTTATCACTCTATTTAGACCAAATTCCATGAATATCCTCTTAATTTCATCGTTTAATTTAAGATTTTTAACGAAAAATGGGTAGAACTTCATAGACCAAATTATTGAGTTTTGAGGGAGTGTTTGACCTCTAATTTGGGTAATTTTTATATGGTTAGACTCGTGAGAGTACGAGGGTTATGAAAATGAAAAATTTTCCGATTCCGAGACATTGGCTTGAGGGGCATTTTGGTCATTTTTCCAAATTTCGTGCTTTAGCTTTGAATTAAATAGTAGAATCCGTTGCTTGAGATGTTAATTACAACGTGTGATTTCATTGAATAGATTGAGTTCCCTGTTATTAGTTTTACCTCCACATGACTTGGAATTATTTGCCCTTCTTGGTTATTCTTGTTGTCTAATTGACTTTTACTTGTTTAACTGTAGGCATTTACCCTTCTATAGTCATATAATCATTCCTAACTGCTTGTCTTTATTTGGAAAACACCATTTTATCTCACGTGTAAATAATTGGTCTTAATTGGGAAAAAGTTGGATATCCTATGTTTAGTTGATATTTTCCCTAGTTGTAATTATTTGATTCATGTTAACTTCCTTGTTGTTGAATTGAGTATTATGGAATCATTGTTTCATATTATTTCTCCCTTGTTGAGTTATTCTTATTGCACTTAGTATTTCCCTGTTACGGTTAGTCCTTGTGAGTGAGTTGTACCATCTTTTGGTGAACGGAAATTCTCGAGTTGATTCTCTCGCTTTGTTCCTGTATATATTGTCATTGTTGTGTTGTACTTGAGATTGTGATGCACGAGGTTTCTGTCGTACGGTTTTTGATATTGTGATGCACGAGGTTTCTGCTGTGTGGTTATTGATATTGTAATGCACGAGGTTTCTGCTGTGCAGTTGTTGCTACTGTGATGCATGAGGTTTCTGCCGTGCGGTTGTTGTTGAAGGCTTGCACGAGGTCTTTGCCGTGCTATTGTTGTTATTGATGTTTGCACATGCGGCGTAATAAGGCGAGATATGTTATATGCTTATATGTGGGTTGCGCATGTGGCGGAATAAGGTGGGAAGATTGTTATGCACGTATGGCGAAATAAGTCAGTGCTTATTATATTATTAATTGCACACGTGGCGAAATAAGGTGGGCTATGTCAGGGATTGATTATATCGAATTGTGATAGCATGTGGAGGCATCTCTATTTTGTTTTATATTGTTATTGTGGGTTGCTTACCTGTATAAGCGTTACCGCTTGGAAGTTGTGAGGAAACATTCATAAATGCAGTCCGTTCTCCTTTTCATGTTTGCCAGCTGGTAGAATTTTGTTAGAAATACTTGAACAAGCATACACGTAGTTGAACACTCCTATTAGAGGTGAATCCCTCCTGATTTTTTCTAAGGGTGGAGGTACGACCTCGTTTATCCATTATATTTTTGAGAGTGACCCTAGTTATCCCGTCAGTTGTCAGCATGACTATGAGATTGATGGGGCACAGGATGCCAAATTGTTAGAATTCAGATGCGGGGTCTTCGCGAGTTGTGGTTTGTCCGACACTGGGTGAAATTGTGGAAAGAGTTGAATAAGACCTTTGGGAACATCATCGAAAGATATGAGTTATTGACATGTTTTACCCTTGCCGTGTTGTGACCTTAGGATTTGGATTGTGATTCTGCCGTCGTTCCGTATCATCATTTATTATATTCTCATGGCTACTTGTTGTATTTTTCCCTTATTGTGAATTGTATAATTCTTGGTCATTCATGCAGTCTTTACATATTTATATGTCGTTACCATTATTCCTATGATTATATTATTTATTGACCGGTAGGTACCTTGACTGTTCCTCGTCACTACTCCACCGAGGTTAGTCTTGATACTTACTGGGCACCACCGTGGTGTGCTCATGCTACTCTTCTGCACATTTTTGTTGTGTAGATACAGGCACTCCCACTCAGTTCTGTCAGCCTTGGAAGGAGGCGTATCGATAGAGACTTCGAGGTATATCTGCTACGTTCACAGACCGAGGAGTCCCTTTCCAGCTTTCTGTAATAAGTATAGCGTTTTCAGTATTTCTCCTTGTATAGACATTCTTGAGTCAGAGCCTCTTATGTATCCCTTAGCTTGTGATTTGTAAGTTTCCGGGTTTTGGGAGTTTGTTGGCTTCGAGAATTATTGTGGTATGTGCCGAGTGGCACCTTAACTAGCGTTTATTTTACCAGTTTAGTTTTATTTATTTTCTTCCGCAATTATGGTTTATCTTCTGCATTGTTAGGCTTACCTAGTCATTGGGACTAGGTGCCATCATGACATGTTCATGGAGGGTGAACTGGGGTCGTGAAAAGTTGTTATAAGAGCTCTAGGTTCATAGGAGTCACAGATCACAAGCCGGTTTATTAGAGTCTTGTGGATCGGTACGGAGATGTCTGTACTTATCTGCGAGAGGCTATGTAACCGTTAGGAAAGTTCCACTTCATTTTATTCCCTGTCGTGCGAGATTTTGACATCAATAATCCTAACCCCTGTCTTTTACTCTCTCACAGATGGTGAGGACACGTATTACCTAAGGTGATCAGGTACCCGCGCCCCTTGCTGTAGCCATTGGAGGTCGTGGCCGGGGTAGAGTTCGAGGACACGCACGTGGTGCAGCAAGAGCACCTACGCAAGCTACCGCCGAGGTACCACCAGCAGATCCAGCCAGAGTCCAGGCACCTGACACGCCTACTGCTACTACTACTCCAACCATTCAGGAGACTCTGGCATAGTTCATGAGTATGTACGCCACTTTGGCTCTGGCAGGATTGCTTCCCCTTGCTTCAGCCGCATCCCAGGCCGGGGGAGGAGCACAGACTCCCGCCGCCCGCACTCTTGAGTAGCGAGTGCATGTTGAGCAGGTCCCAGAGATTATTCCTGCACCGCCTGCGGCACCAGTTCAGCCCGAGGGCATGGCAGCAGCAGATAAGACTAGAGAGGTTCTAGAAGTATGTTCCTCCAGTGTTCATTGGATTAGCATTAGATGATGCCTTGGGGTTTCTTGATGAGTGTTACCGTTTTAACCATACTATGGGTATCTCTAGATCGAGCGGGGTTTCTTTCACTACTTTTTAGCTTCGAGGAGCCGCTTATGATTGGTGGCGCACCTATGAGTTAGGTAGTCCAGACGAGGCAGCTTCACTAACTTGGACTTAGTTTTAAAATATATTTCTGGGAGAGTTTGTTCCTCAGAGCCTCAGGGAAGCATGGCGCGCAGAGTTTGAGCATTTGCGCCAGGGTGCTATGACCGTCTCGGAGTATGCTGTCTGTTACATTAGTTTGGCTAGACATGCCTCAGCCTTGGTTTATACTGTTCGCGAGAAGGTTCGCCGGTTCATTGAGGGGCTCATTCCAAGCATCAGGTCCAGCATGGCCCGTGAGCTGGAGATGGATATTTCGCATCAGCAGGTGGTGAACATTGCTATGAGGATAGAGGGTATGAATGCTAGAAAGAGAGAGGGCAGGCAGGGTCATGAGAGAGAGAGAGCATCCGAGATCATGAGCGATAGTTTGAGGAGGCAAGGAGGCGTCGTAGACCGGGGAGATGTGCGGGCCCTTATTTTGGAGGCAGGGTGCGTCATGGTAGAGGTTTTACGGGTCAGCCAGTTCAGTTCATGCTTCCGGCTTTGCATAGTGACTCAGGTGTTCATGGATCTCGGAGTACCCGTACCGCACAGTTCCTACCGCCTCGTCAGCAGAGAGGGTGCTTTGAGTGTGGAGATACTAGGCACATGGTGAGAGATTGTCCCAAACTTCGGACCGGTGTGTCCCAGCGAGGTATTCAGGCAGGTCGAGGGCGCCCAAGAGGGGAAAACCCGACTTGTTGATGTGTTTCATACAGTAGGCTTGAGGCCGGTGTGCCAGTTGAATGTCATTCAGGTACAGATTCGGTTTGTTATAGAGGGGCACTATCTGTAGTTCATCATAGTTCTACTTATCGGGGTGAGTTCCCTTATTTGTTGTTCCATTCATGAGTGCGTTTCATGATTTGTACTCTGTTTAGGTAATTATTCTGTTGAGAGGTTCTATGAGTGATAAACGTGTCTAGCATCTGTTTCTAGCTGTTGTCGAGGATTATGAGGCAATAGTAAATTCATGTTGTCTATTTGGGTAGGTTTGATATGATCACTGAGTATTCTTAATTATGAGCTGTGATTTTTATGCTCCACCGGTGTGGGAGCCAGCCTCTGCTGTAATTTATAGACGGAATTGATCTAGTGAGATTCTCTAGATGGGTTGATGTGTGCCCTACTTATGATTTAGGGTTGAGGGCGGGACCCTCGTGATTTCAGGTGATTGATATGTTGAGACCGGGCTGTGTACTGCAGTGAGAGGTTATATCAGTATAAGATCATTGTGAGTCTTTTATATGCTTTCATTCTTTCTTGTTAGATGTTTTGTCGATTTTTGTTTTAGAAGGATTTGTGCTAGTTTGATTTGTTTGTTAGCTCCCTTATGTGTTTCCTTTCTCATATTCAGTCATTTCCATTCTATGTTTCTTGAGTTTTAGCTTGTGGGGTGTATACCCGTTGGTGTTGGCTGAGACTTAGTTGTTCGATTGTTTTATTATGCAGATCTCGTGGTTATTGTATCATCGCCAGTATTGTGGAGGTTTGAAAATAGTTCCTATTGGATATGAGTCTTATGGAGGGTACGAATTTGATCTCAGGCAAGTATTGCTATCAGGAATGTTATTGTGGGCCTATGTGTGATGTGTCATATTGTGTGGTTGTACCTTGTGTGTGTTGGCTTGTATTCAAATAGCTGGTTGAGACTGATACCGGACATGGATTTAGGATGGGGTCTTTTGGAAACGGATGGAAGGTGAGAATTCTGGCTTGAAGGCCTATTGGTATTGCTAGAAATGTTAAATTTCAGTTGAGATGGTGTCGTCAGTCTTAAGAGGATTGGGGTGACGTGGGATCACCCGCGGGTGTATGTTGGGAGTGCGCACTCAGTGACTTGAAGACTTCAGGTATGTTCTCTATGCTCGTTCGAGGACGAACGAATGTTTAAGCGTGGGAGGATGTAACGACCCAACCGGTCATTTTTAGAACTTTACGCCCTGATTCCCTAATAATTTCTTCCGCTAAGTTCTTTTATGCTATTTTGGGTTGCCAGGATATTCGGCGTTGAGTTTCGGAGAGTTGTGGGACACTTAGTCCCTAAATGAGAGCTTAAGTGTTGGATAGTGGTCCGTAGTCGGAACAGTGTGAAGATGGCCTTGAAATGGAAATTCGATGGTTCCGTTAGCTCCGTTAGGTGATTTCTAGGTTGGGAGCATGATCGGAATGTATTTTGGAAGTTCGTAGCTAATTTAAGCTTGAAATGCCGAAGTTTGAATTTTTAAAGTTTTCGGTCCGATAGTGATATTTTGATCCGAGGGTTGGAATGGAATTTTGGAAGTTACAGTATCTCCTTCATGTCATTTGGGTTATCTGTGCAAAATTCCAGGTCATTCGGACGTGTTTTGGTTGGGTTTTTGATCGAAAATGTGTTTTGATGAAATTTGAAATTCTTAGGCTTAAATCATTGATTAATTCGAGGTTCCGACGTTGTTTTAGGTGGTTTAAGGATTGAAACAATTTTGAATGAAGTTATGAGATATGTCCGTGGGTTTGGTTGAGGTCCCGGGGGCCTCGGGTGAGTTTTGGATGCTTAACGGAGCATTTTTGTCTTGAAAAGTGTTGCAGATTTCCCTTCAGTTCTGCTGCAGATTTTCCTTCTATGTGATCGCATCATCACGTCCGTGATCACATAGTGTATTCCAGAGGGGGTTCCATTTCCTTCTATGTGATCGCATCATCACCTCCGCGATCGCATAGTGTATTCCAGAGGGGTTCCAATTCCTTATATGCGATCGTATAACCTTGTTCGCGATCGCATAGTTATGCTTCCTCCTCTTCTACGATCGCATGACCCCCATTGCGTTCACATAGGCCATTTTTTTGGGCCTTCCAATTTTACTCTATGTGATCGCATGCCTTCTCATGCGATCGCATAGAACAAAATGTCTGGGCAGATAGTTTTAATCCCAAATTCGAGGATTCACTATTTTTATCACATTTTGACTTCTAGAGCTCGGCTCTTGATGATTTTTGAAGGTATTTTCACCTGGACAACTTGGGTAAGTGCTTCTCACACGATTTAGACCAATTTCCAAGAATCTCCTCTTAATTTCGTCCTTTAATTTAAGATTTTTAATGAAAAATAAGTAGAACTTCATAGACTGAATTATTGAGTTTTGAGGGGGTGTTTGACCTCCGATTTGGGAGATTTTATATGGTTAGACTCGTGAGAGTACAAGAGTTCTGAAAATATAAAAATTATCCGATTCAGAGAAGTTGGCTTGAGGGGCATTTTGGTCATTTTGCCTAATTTTGTGCTTTAACTTTGAATTAAATAGTAGAATCTGTTGCTTGAGATGTTATTTACAATGTGTGATTTGATTGAATAGATTTGGGCCATTTGGAGTCGAGTACTCGTGGCAAGAATGTGGTTGCTAGTTGATTTTAGTCGGTTCGAGGTAAGTATTTTGCCTAACCTTGTGTGAGGGACTTCCCCTTAGGATTTGAGTCTTCCTTATTGATTGTATTCCTTGTACGCAAGGTGATGAGTGCGTGCTTGGATTTATTTTTCTAAAATTGCCCTCTTAGGCTCTTAGATCCTTATAATCACCGAATATGAACTTGTTATTAGTTTCACCTCCACATGACTTACTTGGAATTATTTGCCCTTCTTGGTTATTCTTGTTGCCTAATTGACTTTTACTTGTTTAATTGTAGGCATTTACCCTTCTATAGTCATATTATCATTCCTAACTGCTTGTCTTTATTTGGAAAACATCATTTTTATCTCACGTGTAAATAATTGGTCTTAATTGGGAAAAAGTTGGATATCCTATGTTTAGTTGATATTTTCCTTAGTTGTAATTATTTGATTCATGTTAACTTCCTTGTTGTTGAATTGAGTATTATATCATTGTTTCGTATTATTTCTCCCTTGTTGAGTTATTCTTATTGCACTTAGTATTTCCCTGTTACGGTTAGTCCTTGTGAGTGAGCTGTACCGTCTTTTGGTGAATGGAAATTCTTGAGTTGATTCTCTCGCTTTGTTCCTGTATATATTGTCATTGTTGTGTTGTACTTGAGATTGTGATGCACGAGGTTTCTGTCGTGTGGTTGTTGATATTATGATGCACGAGGTTTCTGCTGTGTGGTTATTGATATTGTGATGCACGAGGTTTCTGCTGTGCAGTTGTTGCTACTGTGATGCACGAGGTTTCTGCCGTGCGATTGTTGTTGAAGGGTTGCACGAGGTCTTTGCCGTGCTATTGTTGTTATTGATTTTTGCACATGCAGCGTAATAAGGCGAGATATGTTATATGCTTATAGGTGGGTTGCGCATGTGGCGGAATAAGGTGGGAAGATTGTTATGCACGTGTGGTGAAATAAGTCAGTGCTTATTATATTATTAATTGCACACGTGGCAAAATAAGGTGGGCTGTGTCAGGGATTGATTGTATCGAATTGTGACAGCATGTGGAGGCATCTCTATTTTGTTTTATATTGTTATTGTGGGTTGCTTACCTGTATGAGCATTACCGCTTGGAAGTTGTGAGGAAACATTCATAAGTGCAGTTCGTTCTCCTTTTCATGTTTGCTAGCGGGTAGAATTTTGTTAGAAATACTTGCACAAGCATACATGTAGTTGAACACTCCTATTAGAGGTGAATCCCTCCTGATTTTTGCTAAGGGTGGAGGTACGACCTCGTTTATCCATTATATTTGTGAGAGTGACCCTAATTATCCAGTCAGTTGTCAGCATGACTATGAGATTGATGGGGCACAGGATGCCAAATTGTTAGATTTCAGATGCGGGGTCTTCGCGAGTTGTGGTTTGTCCGACACTGGGTGAAATTGTGGAAAGAGTTGAATAAGACCTTTGGGAACATCATCGTAAGATATGAGTTATTTACTTGTTTTCTCCTTGCCGTGTTGTGACCTTAGAATTTAGATTGTGATTCTGCCGTCGTTCTGTATCATCATTTATTATATTCTCGTGCTTACTTGTTGTATTTTCCCCTTATTGTGAATTGTATAATTCTTCGTCATTCATGCAGTCTTTACATCTTTATATGCCGTTACCATTATTCCTATGATTATATTGATTATTAACCGGTAGGTGCCTTGACTTTTCCTCGCCCTACTCCACCGAGGTTAGTCTTGATATTTATTAGGCAACGTCGTGGTGTGCTCATTCTACTCTTCTGCACATTTTTGTTGTGCAGATATAGGTACTCCCACTCAGTTCTGTCAGCCTTGGAAGAAGGCGTATCGGTGGAGACTTCGAGTTATATCTGCTACGTCCGCAGACCAAGGAGTCCCTTTCCAGCTTTCTGTAATAAGTATAACTCTTTCAATATTTCTCCTTGTATAGATATTCTTGAGTCAGAGCCTCTTATATATCCCGTAGCTTGTGATTTGTGAGTTTCCAGGTTTTGGGAGTTTGTTAGCTTCGAGAATTATTGTGGTATGGCCGAGCGGCACCTTAACCACCATTTATTTTACCAATTCAGTTTTATTTATTTTCTTTCGCAATTATGGTTTATCTTCCACATTGTTAAGCTTACCTAGTCATAGGGACTAGGTGCTATCACGAAATATTCAAGGAGGGTGAACTGGGGTCGTGACACTTGGATTGTGTTGTTCTCGTCATGACCAAGTCCAGAAACATGCCACATCTTGGCTTTGGCATTCTTTTCCAACTTGTTCAGATCCTCAGCATTGTAATCATCGTTTGTCTTTGGCACATCCTTTAGTATTTTTCTTCAAAGTTGCCAATGGACTATTAGTGACTATTTTCCATAGCTCATAGTCTTATCCCTGTATGTGATCACTCATTCTTGACTTCTACCAAAATAGTACTGGCTATTAAAGAGTGGTGACCCAGTAGTGGATTCCCCTTCCTAATTTCTAGGTCGTCCACTAATCTTGATCTTCTCCTAAAGTGTTATCCTTTTCAAGGATAACCCTCTCTGATACCAATTGATGTCTTATACTTTAATACCACATAAGAGGGGCGAAGGGGTGATTTGTGTGGAGTCCAATTTTTCGCGTGCACAAATTATAGAAGGACCTGGTTCTTCTATGTGTTCCTTATACTACTGTTGCAGAATAATAAATGCAAAAAGTAAATAACACAAGTATTTTTACGTGGAAAACCTTGCTCAAAAGGTGAAAAAACCACGACCTATTACTTAGTAGGATTTTTCCAACACTTCATTAAATCACTGAGCCAAAAATAACGGTTACAAAACTCTTGTAAACCTAAGAATTACCTCTAACCCTTTGTGGCAACCAATCTCAGGTTGTTGCAATAATTTCAAGTTAACTCTTACTTGAACAATACACTCAGAGTACCTAGTACAAATGCTTGTAGATAAAGCCGAAAGGTAAAACTCAAAAGCCTAACTAATATGAAACTAGAATAGAAGACATACACTTGGAACTGGTTCTTCTTTCTGGTTCATATAGCTTCTGGTTCACACACTTGAATCACACGGGAATTGCTTGCAAAATGCCTTGTTATTTTTCTCTCAACTCCCGTTTAACTTCAGCTTGTGATTACCTGTAAAATGAGAGCATCCTGAAATATATAGAATTATTATAATAGGATTAACTAGAGTTCTAATGCTATACTCTCCCATGGTGCAAGAGTTCTAGTTATCTTCAACTTTTAATTCATCCCTTATCTAGGATAAAGTTCTCTTCAAGTAAGGAGTCTTGATCCCTATCAATTGTCACATCTCCTTTTTACCCGAGGGTGGGATATAAGAGAGTTTTTCCAATCTAAGTGATATTAATCAAAATGGGATTATTTTATTTATTTAGACTCGCCACTTGAGATAATTTATGGTGCCCCAAGTCACCGATTTATTTTTAAAATCCCAAATCAAGGAAAATCGACTTTATTTAGAAGTTTGTGAAACTAGAAAAAACTAGGTAAGGAATTCTGTTAACCCGGGAGAAGGTGTTAGGCATTTCTGGGTTCAGTGGTTCTAGCACTGTCTTTTAACCATTAATAATTGCCTTAATCATCTGATTTATTATATGTTTTAAACCTATTATGCATTTTTAACTTTATAACCACTTTTATGATTTATGGAATTATATCTTGAACAAGTTATGATTGTCGTACACTTGCCGTTTTGGAACACATTGCAATCCATGCTACATGAAATGCACCCGCGATTTGCAACATGTTTATTTTATTATTGTTCAAAGTTGTTATGATCGGGTTGCAAGAAATGCACACCGAATTTTAGAAATTAGGCATCCTAACTACGTCACGGGAACCGTACCCATAATCACGATGATTTATTAATCGCGCCTAACGCAAGCTAACGATATTCAAATTACTTCCTAAGCTATTTTTACTGTTATCTACATTTACAGCAATGTCCAATTATAAAAGATACAAACTACTTAATGCAAATATGTCTTCAATGTTTACAAGCCCCAAGGTATAAGAAGAAACAACCCAATTGTGATATTTAGCAAGGAATGACCCAGTCACGATTCTTGAATAGATGGGCCTATCACGCCTTTTTGTTCGATTCCAACAAAATTTACTCGATATACGTATTTGTCCAAAGCTAGAAACCGATTCATTTTAATGTAAAGTAGACTATCATTTGGGTTTTGAAATTAATTACACTACACATGATTTCCAGTACATAAAAGATGAACTTATGTTGTAATTCAAAAGGCAAGCCCATAACGGGATTAAGATATTGGGCTCAAAGCCTGGGTCCAATGACCTAGGCGCAGACTTGTTTTGGGTCAATACCCAAACTGGGCCAAACCAACAAGTCTGGCCCAAACTGATTCATAAAGTATGGTCTAGTTTTAGCATTCATATTCATAGCCCAAAACATTTCAACATCATGCTGAAATTACAAAATACAATAACAAAATGAATACTAATAAATTCCTAACAGTAGTGGTTTTAATCACAATACATGAATTCAAAACTTAATTACTTATAATGCATAAGGTAAAAAGGGCTTTCAAAAAAATCAGAAAATTAGATTGTGATCCATTAATACATAAACTAATATATTAATAACTAATCTGTTACACCAGAATTCTATTTTTTGAAAAGAATACATCAACTAATTCTCAATATCTGGAAAAATTAACAGCCTATTGAACTCTTATCCTTTTTAGATATAACTGATCCAACAAAAGCTCAATTCACCACATGGAGCCACCAATTTCAGCATTAGTACTAGCCAAATTCCAGCTTTTAGCTATAAAAAATATGTTGATTTGGCCAACTAGTGACCATATCCACAAGTTATAGCCCATAGGCAACACGACCTCAAGTAAAACACTATGTTGTTCAACAACAGAAGAAGAAAAGAAGAAATAACTTCAACAACTAATATTCAAAATTAGTGTTAACATGGCGAACATTTAACTAGAGAAGCATCTTCAAACAAGGTTACTTTTAAGAGGAAAACTACAAGTATCAATGTATCAACCAAGCTACTCATACGAGATTATTTCAAACCCTTAAACCCATATAGCAATAGATTAACTAGATATATAACAATGTAATCAGACAATTACATGAAAGGACACTCACTTATCATATATAATTGCATTTTTTTTGATATCATAACATTTCAAATCGGCAGTACATTAAGAAAGGTAAAATAAGTACCTTAACCAAAACAAAAACCAGCAGTAAAACATGTGAAATACTGGCTGGAACTTTAAAGATGGAGCAGCAACCAAAAATTAAACAACATCAATAGGAAACCAACCCATAAAACCAAATAAGTAACACTTAAATCTATCAGAAATCAGAGTATTTGAGAAAACCAACTTAAAAATCTAACTAGGAAAACTGATGCTTTTTTTTTCAGAAAGTTTTAGGAAATTCTCTTTGTATTCAGAACGTTTTGGTGAGGATTTGCTACTGAATTCTCTGCAGAATGAGGGAATAACTTTTTATTTTATAGGAGATGCCAAAACAACATCAAAATGGCATATTCTACCCTAAATTCTCTGAGTGTCAGAAAGTACAACATATTTGGACAACTGTCTGTCTTTTTTCAGCTAAATTCAAGCATTTTCATACTGGAAATAGGGACATCTGTACGATGCTAGAACCTTCGGATTATTACTCAATATAAAATCCAAATTTACCCCTTCAATTACTAATTATTCCAGCTATACCCTATATTCTAATATTATTTTAATTTTAGAAATCCCCTTAGGACCTTCTAGAACCAACTAGGTGATTCTTGTTTCAATTGTCCTTTTTTAATTTTGAAATCAGTTCTAGGCTTAAGGGTATTTAGGGTTTAATTCAAAAATTGAATCCTAATTAGTAATTTAACAGATTCCCTTAACAAGAACACTACATTCAAAACGTATATCCAAGACAGAATGATAATGCAAAGAAAACCTAGAAATCAACCTAATTAGCTTGCGAGTTAAACAAATTAATCAGCTAGTCTTTCTAATTGCTAATCAGGAATAGACTAACCAACTCGTTAATTACTTTTGTAACTTTAAGTTAAAACTAACCTAATCCACTTAAACTAAACACTGAATAAAAACAACCACACATAAGAAAGAAACAACCATGAAAGAAAAAATGGAGAAAAACAAAATAATAATGCAATTTAATCAAGACATAAAAGTTAATCCTAATAAACCTAAATATTATGAAATAACAATTAAGCTTCATGTAGTTTATAAGATTTAGCGTGCTCCAATTAACCTAAACAAACTGATGCAAACAGACAAGAAAAGACTTAACGTTGTAAATTCCTAAATCATGCAAGCTAAACAAGAAATTGAACATGAAAGAAAACAAAAGATAGAATAAACAGAAAAGGAAAAGAAATTACTTAAGGCTCGCTTTTTGGGATGGACCAACTATGAACTCAGCCAATTTTATGGGGAAAAAATGAACTTGGATGACCATTAATCGACGGCTCTTAACAAGAACAATCAACTAATGGAGGCCTTGGGTTCAACCGACCTAGAAACTGACCGAAAATAATAAGGGGAAAATAGGGTTTGGGGGTCTTAGATCTAAAATTTGAGAAGTTCTGGACATTTTTTAAAGGAGCTATGGTGACATATGGAAAGAGGAAGAGGAGACGATTATGGGGTGTTAATTTGGTAGAGTTTGGAGGTGGTCCGCCGGCATGAGGTAATTTTCGATCGGCGAACTATGATAGAGATGGCGGAGTATATTAGGGCGGCCAGGGTTTCTCTATTTGGAATTGAGAGATGGAAGTGAGAGGGGGCGTCTCTGGGCGGTGATCTTTGTTCGGACAGTTATAAAGAAGAGGGGGGTTAGTTCTCAGCCGTTGGATCTATAACGATCAACGACTTAGATGGACAAGGGGTTGATACGAGGTCGTTTTGGGTAAGTGTATTTGGACCGGGGGCTTGGGATTCTGGTTCAAATGGCTTGAGATGTAAATTGGGCCACCAGATTTGGTCTCTGGGTGGCCCAGATTCGAAAAGCAGCCACTTTTTTCTTGTATTATTTTTTTTCTTTTCTTTTCTTTTTCTTTAATTAAAATAAAATCTTAAAAAATTAATTAAATCCTAAGTTATCCTTGTCACACCTCCTTTTTACGTTACTATACCCCGGAGAATGGTATAATAAATAAAGAAGTTTTTCCAATTAAAGGACAATCAAAACGTGATTCGTTTTATTTAAAATTCAAAGTCGCCACTTGGGAGATTTATGGTGTCCCAAGTCACTGATTTGCATCCCGAATCGAGGAAAGGGTTTGACTCTGTTTAACAGTCGCGAACCAGAAATCCGGGTAAGGAATTCTATTAACCCGGGAGAAGATATTAGGCATTCCCGGATTTTGTGGTTCTAGCACGGTCGCTCAACTATTGTATTTGATTTTATCCAATTTTAAAACACGTTCTAACCTATGTGTCTTTTATTAGTAAACCGCTTTATTTTATTTTTAATAAGAATTGCAACGTCGTGAAAATGCGTCTCGAACCACGTCGCACCAGTGCACCCGTGGTTTTTGACTCATTTTGACTTCGTTGAGATTTAGATTTGGGTCACATAAATGTGCACCCATATTTAGGAAGGTAATATTATTAAAATACGTGCCTAAAGCAACTACGCATTTATTATCTTCGGAGAAGACCGTGAAATTCGCTAAACGGTCTTTCCGAATTCTAAGTAACTTTATAACCGTTTATTGAGGGCCCCACAATTTTGTATTTTTGTTGGGCGAGGTTCATCTCATTTTTAAATTTTAAAACAGTCAATCCTAAAAGCAACTAAGATTTTTCTATTATTACTTTGTCTCTAAAAGATAAAGATCCTAATTAATTTGCAACATGGCCCAAAGCTTATGAGAAGAAAAACTGCTTTAAAAGTGGGCCCATGGAAGTACTGAACCAACTTAATACATAAAACTGCTGGGCCCTTGAAGGAAGGCCCAATTCACACTCTCACAGTGGTGTGTCAACAGACCCCAAGTTCGAGCCTGAGCAGAAGCAAACGCAACACTCATTTCTGTAATTCCAATGTACCTTTAATTGACTGTTGAGTCCTGATTTCAAACAGAATCCCAGTTTCAATATAGCAATATACATGCCTAACTATTTCAAGTCGTTCCAATAGCTAATGTGTACTTATCCACGTTGACTAAACATTAGTCACTTTTATCCCAATTCCCTTTTCTACTCATTTATCTACTAATGAACTCTTAGCAACATTAAATGAATAGCCAACTTGAACAGTGCATTGACTTTAACAAAACTAATTATGAATTTGAATCCTAAAGGAGCAGATTAGGCAGCTTCAATTTCAATAATAACTTTTGGACTTCACACTACAGGAACCCACAAATTAATATCCAACTTAATGTCCAGTTTTAACTATAACTAACATGAGATTCTAACTACACTTCTCTGAAACCACAAGTTTTGAAGAGATGAATTCGATTCTACATTTAAACATTCCAACACATTCACAATCTAAATTATACAAGGCCAAACGCAAATCAAATAAAACATTAAATAAGTACAAATCATTATAATATCTATTATACTATGGCAGCCTACTTCAGGAAGAACATTTCATTTTTCAGAGTTCAAATCAACAATTACATCAGATTGGTCTTGTATGTGTACCTGGAGATCAAAATGTAAGTAGAAGAAAAAAGAAGTCAGCCCAGCAATGCAACAACAAACCAGGAAATGATCAATCAGCAATAATACACAGCCCAGGAGTTGAAACACAGCCCAGAAAACAGCTTGAAACCAGCCAAAATGATAGACTCACTCGAATTAGTACCAAACAGATCAAATGCTCTCGACAACTACCTGGATACATTCATCACCTTCAGTAAACCTCCAATTCGATCAAAACCTAGCTTAATTGGACTTAAAACCATTCGAAACCCATTTCTATGCCTCTGAAACATAAATTTCCAGACTTTGAACTATGAAAAGCTGAAATCAAACTGCAAATTTCAATGAAACAGTGACTGTTTTTGGTTTTTCTACTAGACTTTCTATTGTTTTTGTATTTTTGAATGTTTGGATTTCAAAATTGGATCTGAAAATTAGATAGAGATTTTGGGGAAATTATTTTGAGGGAAAAAACTTGTTATTCAAGGCAATTGCCTGCCCTTTTATAGGCAAACAAAGGAGTAGGCCTCAATTTTAAGTATTTCAACCGGGCCCCTGTTAATTTTTATTTTTAACCTCTTTATTTTCTTATGACTCAAGTTATACCCTTATTTACCTGAAAATACCATTTACCAACCCAACCTAGAAGCTTCTATTGGATACTAGATTAAACACCCTGAAAATATTATCCTGAATTACCCTATACCACCCTACTGCTACTATTCAAAACAAATCCCTAATCTTTGATTTATTCATTAACCAGAACTACTACTGGGATTTTAATCAAAACTAACAATTAAATTAACTAATTAACTAAGACTGACTAACCAACAATAATCAATTTATTCAAGATAATCACTAATAACAACAAACTAATTCGATCAAACTAATCACTAAACTACTGAACTAATTGGACTAATTATCAAAACAACAATAAATAAGAATCATACTAATGCTGAAACAAACTATAACCATCAAAAGGAACTCATGCAAGGTCTTAATCGACAAACAGAAAACAAAGAAAGGGAAAAGACTTACGACTTTAATGGCCACTCGACTGTCTAACCTTGGCATACGATTGATCTTTTATAACACCAAGATCCTTAAGAAGAAGATGAGGAGAAACCCGTGGCACCATTTGTGCAAATTTAGTGAAATTCAGACTCGCCAGAAAATCTTCAAACTCAAATTCGAGCTATTCCGGCTATATTCGAGACCAAAGGTCTTAGGGGTTGTGTAGGGGAGGTCAAAGCAGTTATATGGTGTCATTTTGGAGGCGATTGGGTTAACCGGTGTCATGGCCGGAAAATCTTCAAAGGAAGATTCGAGGACTTCAGGGAAGATTTGACGGAAGCTAAAGGTGGGAATGGAAAAAGGGGGATGAGGCGGACCGACGGTGTAAATTTTGGGGCCGTTGGCACAAGTGGTGTTTCCCGCCGACGAGGGATTCCGGCGAGGATTAGGGTTGACGAGGAAGACGATATGGTTTGTTTTTTATTTTAATTAATTAAAACAACCATTAAATATTTAAACTTAAGAAACGTGGGTCGTCGGATGAAAAGGAGATCAAGGGTTGGGATTTCTGAGGCCTCAAAACGACGTCGTTTTGCTTAATACTTGAAGCGAACCGGATCAGGGACTTGGGAATTCACTTGGGCCTGGAGTATTTGGCCTAATTTTTGCCCAATGTAACTGAATAGTCCATGTCCCTTTTCCTTTATTCTTTTATTTCTTTTGCTTTTTGTATTTTATTCCTTGTATTTTTCATGTTATCATTTTGTATTGTATTTTTTAATTTTTATAAAGATGCAAAAATAAAACTTCAAAACTAATGAATAGCCTAAAATTACTTTTAAAACTATTTTATAGCAATTTCCGATTACAATAAAATGCTAAAGTGAGCTATTTTTTGTGATTTCTTTTAAATTTTTCTAAAATGAATTAATACCTACTTGATACCAAAATGCGAAATTAAAACCTAAATGCAAATGCGTATATTTGTATTTTATATGAATTATCATGCACAAATAAACTGCAGCAATTATCAGAAAATGACACCAAAATGCACGAAAATTGTAAAAATAAAAGAAAAATCATTTTGTTTGGATTTTGGGAACAATTTGCTTAGGTCAAAAATCACGTGCTCACAGCTGCTCCTCTTTGCCCGGAAACACGAAGAGTTTTCGTGCAAAGGCAAGTGAGCAGAAATGAGAGATTTTGGCCCATTCGCATGTTCCGTGTGAAGCACTTTGAAAGAGTTGACCGCACCCTGCTTCAGATGTTTCCTACATATCTCGGGCCAAACAGGAATCAGGTCAGTGTAGTTCAGGAATGTCTGGTAGCTGGGACTACCGGGAGCTGTGATCTCACTGCTGTTGCTGCTGTTACTGCTCGCTGACCCCCTTATTACACCATGGTAAGCTAAAAAGAAGGTAGCCTAAGCTATGATCTATGAGTTACAAAAAATCCTATCTATAACTTCAAAATTGCTCTTGTGTTGCCTTGAACTTGTATCTTGTATTCTTCCAATAGAATTCTTGTTGTTGCTTCGGCGCTGTTTTTGCCATTTCTCCTGATGTTGCTTGATTACTACACTTTGAAATATGTGTCCATTCTCCATGTGGGCTCCTGCTTGCGATTGCTTGAAAAGGTATGCCCTTGTTCTCCAGGTGGGCTCCTGATTCGATGCTTGAAAAGGTTTTCCCTTGTTCTCCAGGTGGGCTCCTACTTGTGATGCTTCAAAAGGTATTCCCTTGTTCTCCAGGTGGGCTCCTGATTGCAACAAAATAGGCAAACAAAGAAAATTTTCTGCCCCAGTATGGTGACTGGGCACATCATGTTATCAGATATTAAAACTAAAGGCTAGAATTTAGACTGTACTTCCCTTATTTTCCAGGTGGGTGCCTGCTTGCTGCATTTGAAAAGATATTCTCTTGTTCTTCAGATGGGCTCCTGCTTGCTAACTTTGAAAAATATATTCCCTTGTTCTTCAGGTGGGCTCCTGCTTGCTGACTTTGAAAAAGATATTCCCTTGTTCTTCGGGTGGGCTCCTGCTTGCTGACTTTGAAAAATATTCCCTTGTTCTCTAGGTGGGCTCCTGCTTGTTGAATTTTGAAAGATATTCCCTTGTTCTTCAAGTGGCCTCTTGCTTGGAACAACCATACAAAATGAAGAAAATTTCTGCCCCAGTTTGATAACTAGGCGCTTTGTGTTACTGAATATTAAACTTGAAAGATAAGACTTGCATTATACTTCCCTTATTCTTCAAGTGAGTGGCTGACTGCTGTGCTTGAAATGTATTCCCTTATTCTTCAGGTGGGCTCCTGTTCGTTGCATTAAAAGTATTCCCTTGTTCTTCAGGTGGGCTCCTCCTTGCTAAATTTTGAAAGATATTCCCTTATTCTTCAGGTGGGCTCCTGCTTGCTGAATTTTGAAAACTATTCCCTAGTTCTTCAGGTGGGTCCTGCTTACTGACTTTGGAAAATTATTCCCTTGTTATCCAGGTGGGCTCCTGCTTACAAAGAAAATTTCTTTTTTCCCCTGTTTTAATCAAAGAAAGATTTGTTAATATAAAAATGGTGGTTAACTGCTGGCATTCTTGTTGGCAATGCTCCCGCTTTCGACTTTGCTCTAACTTGCTTCTTTGGACTTGCTTTGACTTGCCATGACTTCCCGGCTAACTTTCAACCCTCTGATCTTGATGACCTAAATGTTTTACCTCATATTACTGTTTTGGTGTTTATGTTCCCTTCTTGTGAAACTTTGCTTCTCTCTTACACTGATAAGATTTCTAGTGGTCCCTTATGCTTTGCTTTCTTTTGATATGTCCCAATCTCGTCATGCCATACAACTGGGAAGCTGGTAGTTAGCCTTGACATCCTTCTTTTTGTTTCTGAATTGACCTGATACTGAAACGTCTTATAGACAGACTTCAAGAGAATGAAATGCAATGACCTTGAAGGTTTTTTAGGATAGAAAGACTCTGAATGAGTTGTAATGAAGAGAAAAAGGATAGGACTTATCTGAGTGGAAAGGCGGATTCCATTGATCCTACCATGGATTTTCGATTAACCAGCCTAGTCTGTCCAACCAATCAGCTGTCATTTACCATATTTGTTGTTCCATACTTTCACAACCTGACTTTCGCCAAAACCCAAACCTCGCTTGTTTTGCCATGTTTCAAACACCTTTCAACCACATACTTCCTTCATTTGCCCATCTGAAAAATCTCACTTTCGCCTTACGGTGCCCGTGAGGGTTTTCACCAATAAGACTCTCTCATCTTTAATATCACTCAAACTCACTTCGCCTTACGGTTCCCATGCGGGTTTTCACCAATAAGAGTCTCTCATTTTCAGTTTTTCTTTCTTCTGGTACCAGAGTGTTGTCCACAACATGAATCACTTTACCTGTTCGTATTTACATTTCTTAAAATTGATCAGAAGGTCTTTCTTTGGACCATAATGTGGCTTTTGGATGGTTATAGAAAGAAGGGTATAAAGGCTCAAAATAACTCAATGTGGGTTCAAAATTACAACTTTTTGTATCATATCTCTCACAACAACCATAACTTCTGCCCCAGTTTCATTCTTAGGGATTCTTGGATTATTCTTTTGTTGTGACTAAACCTCAGTGAGGCTGCCTACGTACCCTTTCGGGATCAAGTCAAACGTAGTTCAGGCCATAAAATTACTTCGTTGTTGCGATCTGTCCTTTCTTCCACTTTTCCTTTTCTTTCTTTTCTTTTCCTTCTCTTTTCTTTTTCTTTTCTTTTTTCTTCTTTTTTTTCTTTCTTTTCTTTTTATTTTTCTTTCTCTTTTCTTTTCTTTCTTTTCTTTTCTTTTCTGTTTTTTTTTGCAATGTGTTTCTCCTATTTCTCCACTTAATTTCCGCGCTCGTGTTCTTAAATTTTGTTGTTGATTCCGAAAGTGGGCTACGAAAGAAAAATATAATAGGGCTCAAAAGGGATAACAAAGGATAAAGTGTTTGGATATCAGAACAAAATGCCTTCGTCATTTCAATCTTAAAACATGCCAAATACAATCAGGTACATAAAGATAAAGAAATCATACATAATATCTTTTGACTGCATCAGAGTTGATAGCCATTTCTACACATTTTCCTTCCACATCTGTTAGATACAATGCACCATTGGACAACACTCGTGTTACAACAAACGGCCCCTGCCAGTTAGGAGCGAACTTTCCTTTTGCTTCAGACCAGTGAGGTAAGATACGCCTTAACACCAATTGCCCTACTTCGAACTTCCGCGGACGCACTTTCTTGTTATAAGCTCTCGCCATTCTCTGTTGGTATAACTGTCCATGACATACTGCTGCCAATCTCTTTTCATCAATCAAGCTCAATTGTTCTAAATGGGCTTTGACCCATTCATCATCATCAATTTCTTCCTCCGCAATAATCCGAAGGGAGGGTATTTCAACTTCTGCAGGTATCACTGCCTCCGTACCGTACAACAATGAATAAGGTGTCGCCCCTACCGAAGTGCAAACAGTAGTGCGATATCCTAGCAACGCAAAAGGTAGTTTCTCATGCCACTGCCTGGATCCTTCCACCATTTTCCGAAGTATTTTCTTGATGTTCATATTGGCTGCCTCAACTGCTCCATTCGCTTTAGGACGATATGGGGTGGAATTACGGTGCGTGATCTTAAACTTCTGACATGTTTCCGCCATCAGATGGATATTGAGATTGGCACCATTATCTATGATAATCACCTTCGGAATTCTAAACTGACAAATGATATTTGAATGCACAAAATTGACCACCGCCTTCTTGGTCACTGATTTAAAAGTTTTTGCTTCAAACCACTTAGTGAAAAAGTCAATGGCTACTAGAATAAACCTGTGCCCATTAGATGTTGCTGGCTCGATTGGCCCAATGACATCCATCCCCCAAGCAATGAAGGGCCATGGTGCCAACATTGTGTGCAACTCATATGGAGGAGAATGAATCAAATCTCTATGTACATGACACTGATGACATTTGCGTACGAAACTGATACAATCTCGTTCCATAGTGAGCCAATAATATCCTGCTCGAAGAATCTTCTTAGCCAGTACATATCCACTCATATGAGGTCCACAAACTCCTGCATGTAACTCAGTCATGATAGCTATAACCTGTGTAGCACCCATGCACCTCAATAAACCAAGATCTGGAGTTTTTTTGTACAACACTCCTCCGCTAAAGAAAAATTCGCTTGCTAAGCGTCTAATGGCTCTCTTTTGGTCTCCTGTGGCCTGTACCGGATATACTCCCATTTTGAGATATTCTTTGATATCATGAAACCACGGCTCCCCATCAAGCTCTTCCTCCACCATGTTACAATAGGCATGTTGATCTCGAACCTGAATCTGCAATGGGTCCACATATGCCTTATCTGGATGATGCAACATTGATGCCAAAGTGGCCAAAGCATCAACAACTTCATTATGAATCCTTGGAATGTGCCTGAAATCTATTGATTGAAACTGTTGACAAAGTTCATGCAAACATTGCCGGTACGGTATGAGCTTTAAGTCTCGTGTCTCCCATTCTCCCTGAATTTGGTGTACCAAAAGATCCGAGTCACCCATGACCAAGATCTCTTGTACACCCATTTCTATAGCCATCCTCAATCCCAGGATACATGCCTCGTATTCAGCCATATTATTGGTACAGTAGAAGCGAAGTTGAGCTGTAACAGGGTAGTGTTGCCCTGTCTCATAAATAAGTACTACTACTATCCCAATGCCTTTGTTATTGGCAGCTCCATCAAAGAACAACTACTACTACTATCCCAATGCCTTTGTTATTGGCAGCTCCATCAAAGAACAACTTCCACCCAGGTTTTTCATCTTGTTCAGATTCCTCGATATGCATTGTCTCCTCATCAAGAAAGTATGTTTTCAAAGGTTCATATTCATCATCAACTGGATTCTCTGCTAGGTGATCAGCCAATGCTTGTGCTTTCATCGCAGTATGGGTCACATATATAATATCAAATTCTGTGAGTAGGATTTGCCACTTTGCGAGCCT
This sequence comes from Nicotiana glauca, assembly GCA_026770625.1. Taxonomy (NCBI): domain Eukaryota; kingdom Viridiplantae; phylum Streptophyta; class Magnoliopsida; order Solanales; family Solanaceae; genus Nicotiana; species Nicotiana glauca. The sequence continues at coordinate 101,843 of MU716267.1, forward strand.
CCCTGTGGGCATGGGCTTCTGAAAAATGTACTTCAACAGATCCAACAGTGAGATGAGATAAGTGGTATATGCTGAGAAGTAATGTTTCAATTTCTGCGCAACCAAGGTCAATGCACAACACGTCTTCTCAAGCTGAGTGTATTTTACCTCGTAAGATGTGAACTTCTTGCTGAGGTAGTAAATTTCCTGCTCTTTCTTTCCCGTAACATCATGCTGCCCCAGTACACAGCCAAAAGAATTATCCAAAACTGTCAGATAAAGGATCAAGGGTCTTCCCGGCTTTGGCGGAACCAACACAGGTGGACTAGCCAAATACTCCTTAATTTTGTCAAATGCTACCTAGCATTCATCCGTCTAATTGACCGCAGCATCTTTCTTTAGCATCTTAAAGATAGGCTCGCAAGTCGCTGTAAGCTGAGCAATGAACCTGCTGATATAATTCAACCTGCCAAGCAAACTCATCACTTCTTTCTTGCTCTTTGGTGGTTGTAACTCCTGAATGGCTTTGATTTTGGACGAGTATAATTCAATACCTCGTCGACTTACCACAAACCCCAACAACTTCCCTGACGGAACTCCAAACGCACACTTTGCTGGATTAAGTTTGAGATTGTACCTGCGAAGCCTCTGGAAAAACTTCCTCAGGTCTTTAACATGATCACACTGCTTTCTTGACTTTATAATCATGTCATCCACATAAACTTCAATTTCTCGATGCATCATATCATGAAACATGGTGGTCATCGCCCTCATGTATGTTGCCCCTACGTTCTTCAACCCAAACGGCATAACCCTATAACAGTAAGTTCCCCAAGGCGTAACAAATGCTGTCTTTTCCGCGTCTTCCTCATCCATCAAAATCTGGTGATAGCCCGCATAACAATCCACAAAAGAACTAATCTCATGTTTAGCACAATTGTCAATCAATATATGGATGTTTGGCAGTAGGAAGTTGTCTTTTGGACTCGCCTTATTGAGATCAAGGTAATCAACACACACTCTGGTCTTTCCATCTTTCTTTGGTACATGCACGACATTGGCTAACCAGGTGGGATATCGGGTAACCCGTATGACCTTCGCCTCAAACTGCTTGTTGACTTCTTCTTTGATTTTCACACTGATATCTGTCTTAAATTTCCTCAACTTCTGCTTGACAGGAGGGCATTCTGAATAAATGGGCAACTTGTGGACCACCAGATCGGTACTTAAACCCGACATATCATCGTACGACCATGCAAAAATATCTTTGAACTCAAACAACAACTTGATTATTTCTTCCCTGAGCGGAGATTCCAAATGGACACTTATTTTTGTTTCCCGAACATTTTCCTGATCCCCTAAATTGATTTCCTCGGTGTCATTCAAGTTAGGTTTTGGTTTATCCTCAAATTGACTTAACTCTTTACTGATTTCTTCCAAGACTTCCTCGTCATCATATTCCACCTCATCATCACACTCAATTTCTTGTATTACTATTTCACATTGGTTATCAAGACTAGGTCGGGAACTCCTTATGCATGACACATTATTGAAACAAGCATAAAAGGGACTGTACAAGAAAGAAAAGAAAAACAAAAATAAAGGCTATCAGAAATGAAGAGAGAAGGAAATTGCATTTCATTAAAATTGTAAGATAACAAGGTTTAGTTTATCCAAATGGACGGAACATAGAAATCTGAATTACAACCTTGGAAATAATCCAGATTTAATACTCAAAAGAAAATCATAAACTAACTACCACGACTCCATCCAAGTTGGAAGAGGAGTAGCTTCCCAGTTATTAAGCTTGGCCTGAGACCCCACGAACTGCACATCAATTTTACTCGGACCTTCTCCTTCTTCCATCATATTCACTTCATCGAACAACCTTTCGAACCTTTCGATCATCTCCTTGTCGGGTTCTTTCACCACAGATTTGGGCATTACTGTTGCGGGGCGCCTTTTAGTACCAGACCGGACAAAAGAATGGTAAATGCGAGGGATAGGTTTTGGAAGGGTCCACACTCTCTTCTTCATCTTTTTAGCTCTGCTTATGTCGGCAGTAGTGGGTTTGAAACCTAACCCGAAAGTGTCCAAATTTCCAGGAAGAGACACTGGTTGTATGATCCCCTGTAGTAAAGCTCCCAAACCTTTTTCGGGTAAAAATCTATTCCTTATCATCTCCGTTGCCACCATGACAGATGTGGCAGCTACCTTGGGCATAGGAACACTCTCCCCTTCTGGTATTTTGGCATCTGGTACTATGTCCAAGACTTGGTACACCCACAGGCCTTTATCATCTTCAACTTCCTCGAAGGGTGTAATAGCATTACAAGAATTGTTCTCCCCATGAACCACAATCTCTTGCCGATCCCATTCAAATTTGACCATTTGATGCAAAGTTGACGGCACTGCCTTTGCAGCATGAATCCAGGGCCGTCCCAATAAAAGATTGTAAGAAACAGCAACATCAAGCTCTTGGAACTCCATAGTGAATTCCACAGGTCCTATTGTTAGCTCCAACACAATATCTCCTACTGTATCCTCCCCTCCGCCATTAAATCCCCGTACACAGATATTATTCTTATGAATTCTTTCATTGTCAACCTTCAACTTTTCTAGGGTAGAGAGAGGGCAAATGTTGGCACTAGACCCATTATCAATTAACACCCGAGTCACCACGGAATCTTCGCACTTCACTGTGAGGTAAAGGGCTCTATTATGTTCTGTTCCTTCCAATGGCAATTCATCATCGGAGAATGTTACCCTGTTAACCTCAAAAATTTTGTTTGCAATCTTCACAAGATGATTCACAGTGATTTTGTCTGGAACATGTGCTTCATTTAGAATCTTCATCAGCGCCCGACAGTGTTCATCCGAATGGATTAATAAAGAAAATAACGAGATTTACGCCGGGGTTTTTCATAATTTCTCCATGATTGAGTAGTCTTTTGCTTTCATCTTTTCAAAAACTCTTTAGCTTCATCCATAGTATCAGTTCTTTTCACTGGTGCCGCATTGTCTCTAGCTGCTTTAACTTTCCTTAATTCTTCCGGGGAAAAGCAACTCCCTGATCTAGTCAACCCATGCGTTTCACATACTTCTTCTTTAACATCTTTTCCTCTGTACATAACACTCACCAGGTCACAATTCCACGGAACTGCCTTTTCACTAACCACAGGCAATGGAATTGCCGGTTTGATGATAATCGGTTCTACACGGGTGCCCTTTACAACCAATATAGGCTTAACAACTGCTCCTGGTATTGTCACTTTAACAGGTTCTTGTTTCACCATCATCACTGGTTCACTGGCTGTCTGTTCTACTACGGTCAATGCTTTCCCACCAATCAATTTCTCATTTGCTTTATTCTCACTTGCCTTAATCATTATCACAGCTTGCGACGACTTCTTGTATTCTCCCTTCTGCACTAACTCAATCATGTGAGTCTCATGATGAGTCGGTAATGGATTATGCGTCATATTGGGAGTTTCTGGAGCGTGTACTTCAATTCTCCTTGTATCAATAAGTTCTTGAATAGCAGTTTTCAGATGCCAACATTTCTCCGTATCATGTCCTGGTGCTCCTGAGCAATATTCATAATTGACTGAATGGTCCAAGTTCCTCGGGGGAGGGTTTGGTATTTTTGGTTCAATGGGGTTTAACATTCCAAGCTGATTCAACCTGTGGAATAGGCTGGTATAAGATTCTCCTAGCGGAGTGAAAGTCTTCTTCTTTTGCAATCTGTCATTCTTAGCAGCAGGGTTTAGTCGGAAACTGGTTCCACCGAGATCTCTGTAGGTTCTGGGAGGTGGGTATGCATTTTGGGTATGATAGGTATTTTGGGGAATGGGTGCACGCCAGGGTGCCTGAGGTTGATGATAAGTTTAGGCGTGGTAAACTGAGAAGTGAGGAACGGGGGGTGAATAGTAGTGTTGTGGTGGGCCATATGGTGTATGTGGGTAGGATTGGTGATATGGATGGGGTTGATAATAATATGGTGAAGGACCCTTGGACCATGCCCTCGACTCCACTACTGCAACTTCTTCCTTCTTTTTTTTACCCAATACCCCTCCAGTGCCAGTCTGGATGGCTTGGGTAGTCGCTTTTATTGCGGAATAACTCATAATCTTGTTTGACTTCAAACCCTCTTCTACCATGCTTCCCATCTTTACAACTTCATTAAAAGTTTTCCCTACCGCTGACACTAAATGACCTTAATAAGTGGGGTCCAAAGCCTGTAGAAAATAATCCACCATCTCACCCTCTTTCATCGGAGGATCGACCCTTGCGACTTGTTCCCTCCATCGAAAGCCATATTCTCTAAAACTTTCTCCAGGTTTCTTTTCAATCTTGGTCAAAGAGAGGCGATCAGGGACAATCTCCAAATTATATTGAAAGTGGTTTGCAAATTCTTGGGCTAAGTCATCCCATGTGTACCATCGGGTATGATCTTGCCTTGTATACCATTCTAAAGCCGATCCATTGAGACTTTGGCTGAAATACGCCATTAATAATTCATCTTTTCCTCCAGCACCCCTCATTTTGCTACAAAACCCTCTCAAATGAGCTACATGATCGCCATGTCCATCATAGAGATCAAACTTCGGTAATTTGAAACCCGCAGGCAGTTGGACTTCTGCACAAACACAGGTCCTTATAAGCAACACTCACTTGCCCTCCTAGACCTTGCATGTTTCGGAATGATTGTTCCAAACCTTTTACTTTGCGTATCATTTCCGCCTGTTCAGGGTTCTTAGGAGGATTTTCTTCTTCAGCTGATATATCAATAAGAGGAGTATAAGAGCATGGCTCATGAGGTTTGAAAGTAGGCTCGGGCGGATAATAGTGGTTTTTCTGAGCGTGGAACAAGGGTTCACTTGAAGATTTGTGTAACATGGCGGGTGGAGGAGCCACGTACACAGGAGCAACTGGTGGTGGAGGACACAGAGTCTGTTTTGGTGGTGGAGGTGGTGGCGTTTGAGAAATGGTTGCATAGTATGGTTGGTAAGTAGGATAGGCCGGGGAAGAGTTCACGGTAGGAGGATCTTGTGATTGAACTGGTGGTGGGACATAGGCAGGATTGGCAGGATAAACTGGTAGGGGATGTCCTTTTGCCCAGGCCTGGTACATCTTGGCCATTTGTTGTTTCAGTTTGAACATTTCCTCTTTCATAGCATTGACATCCACTATTTCTTCCTCCCTGGCCGGGTTAACAATAGTTGCTTCGATCTCTTGGCTAACCATTTTCGACATATCTTTGGAACGGGTATTATATGGATGAGTTGTCAGAATGCCAGCTAGCTAAAACACCTGTCTGGACTCATCAACAACAACAACTTTATTAGTGGTTAGGGCATTAATAGACAAAGGACCACATATTTGAAGCATGGATGCATCTAGGCAATTATCGATTTCTAATATGAATTTGCTCGGCCACATGCGTCATTCTGGCTTTATTTATTCTCAACTATAACCTTTCTTTTATTCTTGACTTTTCTTTGCTTTCTTATGGCTCTTTTATTGAGGATCTCCCTTTTTTTCTCTCTCTTTCTTTTACTTCCCAATCTTTTGTTTTTGTTTCTCAAATTGCTATGATCGGGTCCTATAAAAATTTCCTATGTATCGTGATCTTGCTTGAACCAGATAAATGCAAAAATAGCAGCTATAATTTTGGAATTTTCAACTTTAATAGCAAACACATCCATTACAACGAACGACTCTAAATGATAAACAAGATCGTAGACTTCTTAATAACTATTCTACTTAAAAACGAAATGCTAACTAACTAAAAATGAAAATACAAACTCAAGTAACTAACACAATGAAATACAGACTTATGAATATATTAAATCTTCTGGTGCCCGCGGGACATCGTTCGGTCTCGCCGCGGGCCTATATGCAAGTTCCTTTGAAGTATGTCCAGGTCACCCATTATCTGTTTCACAAATATCATCAATGAGGCCAAGAAGGTATTCTGAGTCATATTCTCGCACATTTGGCATTTTCTGGTGATGTGGTGAGCAATAGCTAGAATTTTTTCTCTGATTATGCCTTTTTCCTGAAGTAATCGCCCTATCTGTTTGGCCCTAGCCTCCAGAGTCTGCTGATTTCTCTCCTGAAGTTGTTGTAGATCCATTTCTAATTGTGCTAAAGCTGTATAGCAGAGTTCCCTTTCAACCTTGAATTCTTTTGCTTGTTTGCTCATTTTGTTTTCTGCGGTAATGACCCTTTTCCTCAATCTGGCGACCTCATTGTCATGTTCCTCTTTCAGCTGTTCAATCATGCAGGCTCGTTCTTCTGCATTTTTAGCCAACTGTCTTCGAACCTCAGCTAGTTCCGTTTCTGCATTGTTGAGGTCAAAACTGTAATCATTTACTTTTTGCCTTAAATTGTCTATAAGCTTTGTATCTTTGGCATTCCTAACAGGGTTTTCCGTTGCTATCTTCATTTTCTGGATTTGGGCTCGTAAAGCTTAATTTTCTTTGGCCAATTTCTTTTTCTTGCCCTTATCAGCCGCAGCTTGCACACTATTTTCAAACTTAAGATTTTGGACTTGTTTTTCCAGCCAGCTTATTTTTGCCCTGTACTCATTTTCTTTGGCTAACCAAGCCCACTGCTTTTGTGATGATTCAGCAAATTCTTGGAAATGAGGCCTTTTGGCCGGCCTTCCGAATGCAACATCCCTTCTATACCAAGCCTGATAGTCGGGTGATACCTCTCCTTTAGCTCGATCCCGGACACAAGTATGTGCTGCCAAATATTGACATTCGCTCCAGACCTGGCGGACCATTGCTTCAGGAAACTGGCCATCGAGGCCAATCTCAATCGCTTGCAAACTAAGATCACCGTCCTTGGGTACTGTCTGGAATCTCCCAAGATGTCTCAACACTCGACATGGGGCGTAAGGCTGAATGCTTCTAAGCCCCTTCAGAAGGAAATGAGGTCGGGCTGCCGGTATATATACGATTTCATCAACGGGCAACCATCCAAGCGTCCACTCAATTTGGCTAGCAGCGAGGGACCGAAAATATGTTGTCCACCCCGTGAATCCTTCTGGCAATGTGACCCCTTTAATCCTCGTATGAAACTCTTCTTTGCATGTTTTCTCTGGAGAACCGTAGCTCAAGAATTGAGGACGATGACACAGATGCTCGATCATCCATATTTGTAACAATAGACTGCACCCTTCGAAGAAAGTTTCTCCGGCCTTGCAGACTGTAAGAGCACGGAAAATGTCGGCCACTATCATAGGTGCAAGAATACTTTTGGCTTGGGTAATTAACGTGCTACCAACCCCAACTATCTTTATGTCAATGTTCGCGTTGTCACACCTCCTTTTTACACTACACCCGCAAGGGCGTAAAGGAGTTTTTTCATTTAAAGGACAATCAGAACAGAATTTATTATTTATTATTCAGAGTCGTCACTTGGGAGATTAATGGTGTCCCAAGTCACCGGTTGAATCTCGAACCGAGGAAAATATGACTCTATTAACAGTCCACGAACCAAAAATCCGGATAAGGAATTCTGTTAATCCGGGAGAAGGTGTTAGGCATTCCCGGATTCCATGGTACTAGCACGGTCACTCAACTGTTATATTTGATTTTTATCTGATTTCAATACATATTCTATTTTTATGTGCCATTTTTAGTTAATAATACGCTTTTATTATATTTATTATTTATTTTACAAGAATTACAACGTCGTGAAAATGTATCTCGAACCACGTCGTACCAGTACGGCCGTGGCTATTAACACATTTCGACTTCGTTGAGATTTGAATTTGTGTCACATAAATGTGCACCCGTATTCGGGAAGGTAATATTATTAACATACGCGCCTAAAGCGACTACGTATTTATTATCTTTGGGGAAGACCGTGAAATTCGCTAAACGGTCCTCCCAATTTCTAAGTATATTTTTTTATATAGCAATTATTGAGGGTCCCGCTTGTGCATTTATATGGGCGAGGCTCGTCTCAAAAATCAATCCTATAGTAATCTGTATATTTTTTATGTTACTCGTCCCTAAAATCCTAATTAGTTCAAAGTTCGGAATTTCAAACTCTAACTTAAACAACCCAAAAGATATGGAGAAGATTGATCCAGAGCCTAGGAGGCCCAAATCACGTATTGCATACATTGTAAGCTTAAGCTCCTGACCCTACAGGCATTGGGCCTGAGGCTGGTCCAGCAGAAATGATGGGCGATTCAATCAATTAACATGACAACGTCTGGGGATCGAATCCCCTAATAAACGAATACAACTCCACTGGTTAGTAAGCCAATACCAAATTGCAACAAATTGTTTTAATAATCCAAATTATTCCTCACATGGTCCTACTCATGCGGTAATAACTATTACAGCCCAATACATTTGCTATTTGAAACAGAATTAAGTTGATTATTATCTGCTTCACACAAAAAACATTTCAAATTTTCTCAATTTAACAAATGACAAACGGATAACCTCATGATGTCATTGACAAATGAGAATCACTAACATTTCTAACAA
>MU716268.1:0-28965 GCA_026770625.1 Nicotiana glauca
AATCTGGTTTGAATTCAGTTCTGGTGTGATAGGAGTTAGTCTCATGTGATTGATTAGTAATTTGTTAGGGGATCATGAGGTACTTTCGGAATTGAGCTTGAAATGAATTAGTGGTCTGTCCACTAAGTAATAAATCCATTAAACTAATGTGTTGTTTAATACTTAGTGGTTTGGGAAATATAATAGCATGGGGGATTAATTGAATACTATAAGCTGCCCATGCAATTGAATTAAAAAATGGCACAAGACACTTGATAATGGGCTGTAAGAGAATATCATGGGCAAAAATGGTGGAGGTATTAGTTTAAGTGTTTCAAGAATGATAATGGGGTATGTTTTTTGGGTATATATTGAAGCTGACTTAGACAGAATAGGGGGCTTCTTCTTCCTGGTCGGGTTAAGTTAAAAAGAAAAAGAGGAAGCCTTGAAAAATCAGCTTGAGAGCTTAAAGTGTTGAAAGGTCATTTTTGGAGAGTCAAAAAGGGAATAGCTACTGTTTCGATGCTTGACTTAGGGTCTGAATTAGCTAAAACCCTTTTTCTCTCTACTTTTTTCTATACTTGACGTCAAGATATGTGGAGTCATTCGCAAGGTTGGATTTATTCTATTTGAACCAAACTTCAACACCAATTGGTTTGGTCAAGTTCGTATCTGTTTGATTTCTGTTTTCTCATTGGATTTCAAATAGTTTTGGGCCCAGTTGAGTTAGTTTTGGTTTGAGTGTTGTGCTGTTAACAGTCCCGAGTGTGTTGGGTACTTTTTGAGTTCAAACTGGTCCTCTCAAGCTGTTTGGTGGGTTCCCTGCTTCATTGGGGTGTTAAAGCCATTGATATTTGCTCATGGGTCATTTCTGGACTGTTATTTTCTTTCCATTTCGTCGCTGCTGGGATTTTACTGGTTTTTGATCTGCTGCTGGTGTTATCTGTTGCTGATGTTTGTTATTGCTGTGTTACTGCTACAACTGACTCTTTCTTCTCCTCATTACTTTTAGTTTTCCAAGTATTTATTTCTCTCCTGATGTATGGATGCTGATATTGAAGTGGGAATAAAAAATGAAAATGTTTACCTTTGCTTATTGATCACCGCTTGTGTTGGACCATTTTGCATTGATGCCTAAATAGTTTAGACATAATAGCTTAATGTAGCCTAGTTATAACTTCGCACATGACTGTACAACGGGATTGAAATGGGATTATAATTGGACTGTATTAGATGATGGTTGTTCAGTATGTACTATATGAATTGGTCCCTGAATTTGTTTCATTTTCGCTTGGTTGCGAAGTATAAATTAGTACTCATTTCAGTTTGGCATTTTCCAAATAAATTAGTACTCATTTCAGTTTGGCATTTTCCAATTGAATTTTGATAATCAGGAATAGTTTGGAGGTTATAAGTTTGATTTAGAGTTGAATTTGTAGCCTAAGCAATATCTAGTACTGCATTAGCTAAAACATCAACAGATTAGTTATTAATGTCAACTCTTCCATTTTTTTTAACGAATTCTTTATCTCAACATAGGCTTTAGTAGTTCGCTTATAGAATAAGGCACTAAATAATTTTTCATTTTTTACGAGTCCGAGTGTAATTTTCCGTTAGCATCTATTGTAATCTGATAACTAATAAGAGGCCCGAACTTATAAGGATGTAATTAATTAGGACCTTTTCTTTATTACTAGTGACAGAAAAAATAGAAAAAATGTAGTCATTTTAGGATCGTCTTTTTAAAATAAATGAGACGAGCCTCGCCAGACGAAGTACATAAATTGCGGGGCCCTCACTAAATGTATATATCAATTACTTAGAATCCGGGACAGGTCATTTAGCGAATTTCACGGCCTTCCCCAAAATAATAACGCGATAGTCTCTTTAGGCACGTGTTTTATAATCTTACCTTCTTAAACTCGGGTGTGTATTTCATGCGACCCAAATCCAAATCCCAAAACATTGAATAAAATGTGTCAAGGATCCAGGTGCATTTCATGTGACGTGATCCAAAAATATATTTTAAATGACGTTAAATTCCTTAAAAATAATAAAAAGCGGCTAAGTGTTAAAATTTTCACATAAGTTAAAGCATGTTATAAATCAGATAAATCAGCCAAATATGACAGTTGAGCGACCATGCTAGAACCACGGAACTCGGGAATGCCTAACACTTTCTCCCAGGTTAACAGAATTCCTTATCAGTATTTCTAGTTCACGGACTGTTAAATAGAGTCAAACCTTTCCTCGATTCGTGATTCAAACGGTGACTTGGGACACCATAAATCTCCCAAGTGGCGACTCTGAATATCTTAATAAACGAATCCTGTTTCAATTGTTCTTTAATTCGAAAAACTCCCTTTACCACACCCTTCGCGGGGTGCGGTAGCATAGAAAGGAGGTGTGACCGCTCTGGCGACTCCGCAGGGGATAAAACCCAAAACTTTTGGTTTAGGGTTTAGAATTCGAGCATGGTATATGTGTTGTATTTGGCTTGTATATTATCTAATTTTGTTATATGTTTGGGCCTAATGTGCTAAGTGTTGCTATTACCGCTTTGATATTTTTTGAACTGTATATAATATGTGTCGAAACCTCTCTCATCTCTGAGTCTTCTAAATCATGGAGAAGGGTGAACTTCGTGTGACTTCTCTTTTATTAGAATCTTTTCCAATTTTAGAACGAGGTTCGGATAAGTTATTAAGCCAGCGGAGCTACTGTATCCCCGGTACGCTACCCCCCCCCCTCCCCCGGCTCGAGTTGTCCACTCGGGTAAGCCATGTCTAGAACAATAAACCCAGGTTTTAAACCTAGTATAACAAAGCCTCAGGCCGGATCCCTAGTAGGATCGTTTGTTTGCATCATATGCATTTGACTTTGGAAGCTCAACACAGGGGTTGGGCTTGTCTAGGACAGGTGTACCTGAAACGAAAAAGACCATCCTGATGCATCTTACTTGCTACATGTGAATTTATTTTGCTTCGGACTTGCATGCTGACCGGTTTTTGATTATTGAAAAAAAATGGAAGTTAATGGAATTAATCACTTGTTTTGAAAGTGCCAACGTCCAAATAGTATCAAAACTTTGCTGGATTTTTGAGAAAATGAAAAAAACAAATATTTTTAACAGTTTGTTTTATTTGCCAATGAAAAAAAAAATATTTTTCAAAATAGTTTGTTTTATTTGCCGAGGAAATGAAAAAAAATGTCTTTGTTTTAAAAAATAGGTTGTTTTATTTGGGCAGAACTACGCTGGTTTGATTCTCACCGAATGTGAGATACGTAGGCAACCCTCATCGGGTCCAACCTCCCCTTTTGCAAAAATAGCCAAAAAATGTCAAATTTTAACTTTTGTTATAAATAAGTCAGGTGATGCCGTTTTATCAAATATAGCCGAATGTTCCAGAAAGGGACGCAGGAAGGCTGACTTTGCATAAAACGGCCACCCTTAGTCATTTTTTAGATTTTTGGTCGGTTGACCCGCACAGCCTTAAAATCTTCGTCTCCGAGGCGCTGAAAGGTCGTGTTTGCAATATCGGGTTTTATTTTTAAAAACAAGAAAAAAGAGTCTTAAGTAAGTCTGGTAATGCCATTTTATCAACAGCCACCGTTGGTCATTTTTAAGGTTTTTGACTGGTTAGCCCACACAACCTTAATATCTTCGTCCCCGAGGTTCTGAAAGGCCGTGTTTGCAAAATCAGGTCTTTTATTTTTAATTTGAAAAACAAGAAAAAAAGAGTCAGTAGGCAAGTGAATGCCTTTGTGATTTTTGGTCAAAATAAGCCGAGCCAGTTTCGGCAGTGTATTAAATTATTCTTGCCGAGATAGCCTTAGAGTATCTTTCAGTTGTCGAAAGGCTATTTTCGTAAAAGAACGGACAAGTTTGTAAAATAATCCTTCCAGTCCTCAAAATTCATGCGAAATTGAGAAGGGGCCACATTTGCAAAAATAGCCATTTGGTTAAAATTGTCATATAGGGGAAGGAATCTTTCAGTCTGTTTTTTTAATTTGTATTTCTTTTGATTAGAGCATGTGGTGTTTGATTTTCGAGTCTGTAGGTTGTCTTTTCGTCAAAGTCTGTCAGGTATGGTCAGCTTTTAAACATGCGTTATCAAGTTTGTTGTATTATAAAAAATGAAAAAAAATATGTTGTTATTTACCGTGTATCTGCGCGAACTACACACTGTCTGATTCATGTGGGGTCATGATACGTAGGCAATCTCCATAAGATTTGATCACAGACAAAAAAAAATCGAAAAAAAAGAAAAAGAAAAAACAAAAGTGAAAAGTTTTGATAATAATAAGGACTGACTGAGTCCACACAAAAAAAAAATATTATTAATAATACGGACCGACTGAGTCCATTTTAACATGTTCTGTTTTGAATTATAATGAAACTTGAGGTGGTTGGTTGTGGTTCCCTTCCCTGCAACACAAAGTCAAAGGATAATGGCAGAAAACCTCATAACTGAGTGGGTTGATACCGATGCCCGACAACAGCTGGTTGAACGGAACAATGGGTTGGTAGAAGAAGTAAAAATATTGAGACAACATGTGACAGAGATGTATCCGGCTTGGATGGTTGGGAAGGCACTCATACCGCCACCGCCTGGTTTCTCAGATGATATCCTTACCCGAACTTTGGCATCTCTCGATCACCCTAGTAGTTCTGTCACTCTTCCTCCAGGTTCTGAGAAGTTGGGTACACTCCCTAACATCCGCCTGCTCGCAAGGATTAAAGTATCAAAGTTCAAGGAATGCGAAGATCCGGTCGTCCATTTGACGGAGTACTGCAAGGAAATGAGGAATGTTGGTGAGAAAGACGATTTATTACTGGTATACTTCCGTAAAAGCTTGATTGTGGCAGCATTGGAGTGGTATGATCGTCAATATGTTAGAAAGTGGAATGCATGGGATGACATGGAACAAGACTTTGTACGACACTTCCAAAACAATACAGACATCGTCTCGGACCACTCCTCCATATCTCATAGAGGAGAAGCCTGAAGAAGGTTTTGGGAAGTTCTGACTAATATGGAGTGAGAAAGTTGCTCGAGATAATCTTCCCAGGAAAAGAAAAGATGTTGTTGAACCACCCCAACGACAAGGTCCAGTGGTCGTCCTGGCTAAACGCCCGCAGTCTCTATATCGACCCCGCGGATATCCTTGTAATTCTTCGGGCCATTACGTCTCTCTACCGGACTCCCAAAGACATACTTCACTTTTCAAGAACCCATCTCCACAAAATGCCTATCCACCTCCGAGGGCCTATAGAAATCCTCTGGGGTCAGGGTTTCGTGGGAATAAAGCTTTCAAGAATGAGAGGAAACAGAAATATACTCCGTTGGGAGAATCTTATACTAGTATGTTCCACAAATTGAGACAGTAATCCCATTGAGCCCAAATTGCCAAATCCCCTTCTTAGAAATCTTGACCCTTTAGCGAGCTGTGAATATTGTTCGGGGGCTCCCGGACATGATACTGAGAAATGTTGGAAGTTGAAGAATGTCGTGCAAGAGCTTATTGATACAAATAGGATTGAGGTTCAGGTTTTAGAAGCACCAAACATTAATCAGAATTCGTTGCCAGCTCACTATGAGACCCATATGATCGAATTGGTACACAAGGAAGGGGAACTTAAGAAGCCCGATCCGTGATAGTGAGACCATGTTCAAAGGAAAGACCAGTCTGTAGAAGTCGATGGTTAAGAGGTAGTGCTTGGTAATTGGGAAGGCTCTCAATTTCTTGATCAACCAGAGTGGGGGTTTTGGTGGTTTATTTTGTTATCATTTCTGTTATCCGAATTATTTCAGGGTTGTAATCTGGATATTGTCTGGTAAATCAAACCCTTCTATCATTTTATTTTGTCTAGTTTCCTTTGGTCAAAGTATCTCATTTAATGGCGTCTAGGTTTGTTTTAAGGGTTGTAACCCCATCTAAGTTTGTTTGTTTTGTTGTTCGAGTTGTTGTTTCGTCGGTTAATGCAATATCCTATTTTCTTTTTACGTTTAGTCATTTTCTTTTACTTTTCCCTTTCTATAGTTCTTTTTCTATCAACTCTAGTGACATGGCATGCGCACGTAATTTTGTCCTAATCTTAAAAGTTAATCGTAAAGCCATTGGGAGGTGATCGAGATATTTAAAGAAAATAAGAACGATTTGAGATCATTTGAAACCCGAGTCATGCAAAACTGGGGTAAGTAAAAAAGAAAACTGTTAAAGGCAAGTTGGTCATGTTGACATGGGGGTCGTTCGTGGTAATGAGAATGTCGCCCAACAGCGCGTTAAAAAATATGACGAAGGTTAATCGTGTTGTTTGCACTTGGTATGTTTTGAAGATTGGAATGACGAAGGCATTTCGTTCTGCTACCTAAACACGTTATCCTTCGTTACCTCTTTTTTTAGCCTTATTTGTTTTCTTTCATACCCCCCATTCGGAATCAGTAGCAAAGAAACACAAACGTAGAAGAAAAAGAAAAAGAAAAACAAAGAATAAAAGAAGAAAAAAAAAAGAGAAAGAATGAGGAAAGGAAAAGAAAAAGAAAAGAAAAATGAAAAAAGTAAAAAGGAAAACTAGAAAAACAAAGGAATTGAGAAATACGTTTGACCTGATTCCTCAAAGAGGATACGTAGACGCTTCACATCTCGGTCATAGTGTAACAAAAAATCAAAAGATCCCCAAGCAAGAAACTAGGGCAAAGGTTGTGTTTGTTGTAAATAAATCTAGTTCCGAAGGTTGAAATTTTGAACCCAAAATTGATGCAGTTTTTAGCCTTTAATACCCTTTCTTTCTAGCCTATCCAAAATCCCACCTTACGGTTCAAAGAAAGACCTTCTGATCAGTCTTCAAAAGGGGCCAAGTCAGGCAAATGAGAGAGTCTTACCAGAACATATCACTCTGATTACCAGCAGAAAAAACTCTGATCCCCAACAGAAAAGAAATAAAAGAGAGTCTTAGCAGTAACACTCCAATCTCCAACTGAAAAGTAATACAAATGAGAGAGTCTTATCGGTGAAAACCTTCACGGGCACCATAAGGCGATAAAAGCTGAGAGAAAACCAAAATGAGAGAGGCTTGACAGTGAAAACCCTTCGGGCACTACAAGTCGAATAAATATTGAGAATCATATGGGGAATCACCAAACGAATATCTTGAAAGATGATTAACGACGGAGGACATGCTATATGTGCATGTCATGGCCATTAGAGTTGGTATCCGCATTTGATAGGCTTTTATTTTATAATTTTTCTTTTTTAGAGAGTCATCCTCTTCCTTTGTCTTTTATTCTGTTCCATTTATCTTTCTCCTTTCATAAAAAAAATTCCCCAGTAGAGTCTGTTTGGTCAGAACAAGTTAGAAATGACTTCAAAATTTGCCATCAGCTTTCCAATTATGCAAGACGAGATCTGATTAGAACATCCAAGTGGTATAAGTCAGGAAGGAACAATCGCAAAGCTAGTGTCAGGATTTCCCCAGCAAGAGGATATTGACATAGGGATGGATCAGTCTCAACAAGGATATCCCCGCAGAAATCAAAGGTTATAGACCTCAAGGCCAAGGCCAGTGGACAAATCAAGGGAGAACGACACTGAGAGCGACGGGCATGAATCGGAGATTCATACGAGACTCCAAGGTTGGGGGAAATGCTAGTTCCCTAGCTATGCCACAAAGAAGAGGGATATCCCTAGCAGAAAAGGTATTTCAGTGACACAGACGAATGAAGAAAGTGGTTCACCAGTAAAACATGCAAGATCCTCAAACAGAGTCACTGTCATAGGAATTTGGGTGGTCAGGATACAAGTGGAAAACAATGGTGAAAGGCTTGTGAATAAGGAGTCGTCAAGAAGGTAGGAAAGACGACGCAAGCCGGGCAAGTCATTCTAAGACCAGCAACTAATATCATCCCCAACAAGTTTTGGAACGCAAAGCAGAGAAGGAGAGAAGGAGAACCATCCCCAGCAGGAGTATCACAACCAACCACCGCGTTTTAAATTAACAAATTTTCTTTGATTTGAAGCAGGAAAAAAGAGATGGCATTGATGGCAGAAAGGCATGCCACAAGGAAGATTATCAAACTAGGGCAGAAAATTTTTCTTTCATTGGGAAAATTTTCTAGAAATTAGGAATCCACTTGGGAAGAAACCAGATAACACGAGGGAAGTGGTCTTTGAACCAGTGTTATCCCCAGCAGTGTTGAAAGAAGGAAAACAACAAGTTTTAATGAAGGAAGTTGTATCCCCGGCGGACAGAACAAAAAGGATAAAACTTGAGTTCAGAAAAAGCAAGAAGCCAATGTCATCCCCAGCAGTTCTCAAAGGAATAAAGCGTGAAAGAATGAAATTTCCCTCAGCAGCATTATCCACAACGGCGTTATCCCCAGCTGATAACATTTTTGTCCTCAACAGTGTTGAGAGAATTTAAATTTTTTTTCTTTGAAGAAAGTAGCTTTTGAAAAAAAAAAAAAGAAGTAGGGGAAGAAAAGAGATTCATAATTCCCCAGCAGTGTTATCCCCAACATCCGAGGGAAGACGACACGAGTGTTGAGGGAATACAATTTGAGTGACGGCAATCAGGCGCCCACCTGGAGAACAAGGGAATAAACTTCAAGTTTCAGCATACAAGCGCCCTCCTAGAGAACAAGGAAATACGATTCAAGTTTTTTTAGCAGTCAGGCGCCTACCTGGAGAATAAGGGAATCCATTTCAAGTTCAGCAATCAGGCGCCCACCTGGAGAATAAGGGAAGTACAATTCAAATTTTAGCTCTCAAATTTTTAATATTTGGTAACATGACGCGCCCAAACACCAAATGGGGCAAGAAATTTTCTATGTTTGTTATTTTGTTGAAGTCAGGCACCCACATGGAGAACAAGGGAATACATTTCAAGTTTCGGCAATCAGGCGCCCACCTGGAGAACAAAGGAATAAACTTCAAGTTTCAGCAAACATGCGTCCACCGGGAGAACAAGGGAATACGATTCAAGTTTTTTAGCAGTCAGGCGGGTACTTCAAGTTTCAGCAAACAGGCGCCCACCTGGAGAACAAGGGAATACGATTCAAGTTTTTTAGCAGTCAGGCGCCCACTTGGAGAACAAGGGAATACATTTCAAGTTCAGCAATCAGACGCCCACCTGGAGAACAAGGGAAGTACAATTCAAATTTTAGATCTCAAATTTTTAATATTTGGTAACATGACGCGCTCAACCACCAAGCTGGGGCAAGAAATTTTCTTTGTTTGTTATTTTGTTGAAGTCAAGCGCCCACCTAGAGAACATGTGAATACATTTCAAGTTTCGGCATCAGGCGCCCACCTGGAGAACAAGGGAATACAATTCAAGTTTTTTGCAATCAGGCGCCCACCTGGAGAACAAGGGAATACATTTCAAGCTCAGCAATCAGGCGCCCACCTGGAGAACAAGGGAAGTACAATTCAAATTTTAGCTTTCAAATTTTTAATATTTGGTAACATGATGCGCCAAACCACCAAACTGGGGCAAGCAATTTTCTTTGATTGTTATTTTGTTTAAGTCAGGCGCCCACCTGGAGAACAAGGGAATACATTTTAAGTTTCGGCAATCATGCGCCCACCTGGAGAACAAGGGAATAAACTTCAAGTTTCAGCAAACAGGCGCCCACCTAGAGAACAAGGGAATACGATTCAAGTTTTTTAGCAGTCAGGCGCCCACCTAGAAAAAAAGGGAATACATTTCAAGTTCAGCAATCAGGCGCCCACCTGGAAAACAAGGGAAATACAATTCAAATTTTAGCTCTCAAATTTTTAATAATTGGTAACATGACGCGCCCAGCCACCAAACTGGGGCAAGAAATTTTCTTTGTTTATTATTTTGTTGAAGTCAGGCGCCGACCTAGAGAACAAGGGAATACATTTCAAGTTTCGGCATCAGGCGCCCACCTGGAGAACAAGGGAATACAATTCAAGTTTTGGCAATCAGGCGCCCACCTAGAGAACAAGGGAATACATTTCAAGTTTAGCAATCAGGCGCCCGCCTGGAGAACAAGGGAAGTAAAATTCAAATTTTAGCTTTCAAATTTTTAATATTCGGTAACATGACGCGCCCAGCCACCAAACTGGGGCAACAAATTTTCTTTGTTTGTTATTTTATTGAAGTCAGGCGCCCACCTGGAGAACAAGGGAATACATGTCAAGATTCGGCAATCAGGCGCCCACCTGGAGAACAAGGGAATAAATTTCAAGTTTCAGCAAACAGGCGCCCACATGGAGAACAAGGGAATACGATTCAAGTTTTTTAGCAGTCAGGCGCCCACCTAGAGAACAAGGGAATACATTTCAAGTTCAGCAATCAGGCGCCCACCTGAAGAACAAAGGAAGTACAATTCAAATTTTAGCTCTCAAATTTTTAATATTTGGTAACATGACGCGCCCAGCCACCAAACTGGGGCAAGAAATTTTCTTTGTTTGTTATTTTGTTGAAGGCAGGCGCCCACCTGGAGAACATGGGAATACATTTCAAGTTTCGGCATCAGGCGCCCACCTGGAGAAGAACAAGGGAATACAATTCAAGTTTTGGCAATCAGGCGCCCACCTGGAGAACAAGGGAATACATTTCAAGTTTAGCAATAAGGCGCCCGCCTGGAGAACAAGGGAAGTACAATTCAAATTTTAGCTTTCAAATTTTTAATATTTGGTAAGATGAAGCGCCCAGCCACCAAACTGGGGTAAGAAATTTTCTTTGTTTGTTATTTTGTTGAAGTCAGGCGACCACCTGGAGAACAAGGGAATACATTTCAAGATTCGACAATCAGGCGCCCACCTGGAGAACAAGGGAATAAATTTCAAGTTTCAGCAAACAGGCGCCCACCTGGAGAACAAGGAAATACGATTCAAGTTTTTTAGCAGTCAGGCGCCCACCTAGAGAACAAGGGAATACATTTCAAGTTCAGCAATTAGGCGCCCACCTGGAGAACAAGGGAAGTACAGTTCAAATTTTAGCTCTCAAATTTTTAATATTTGGTAACATGACGCGCCCAGCCACTAAACTGGGGCAAGAAATTTTCTTTGTTTGTTATTTTGTTGAAGTCAGGCGCCCACCTGGAGAACAATGGAATACATTTCAAGTTTCGGCATCAGGAGCCCACCTGGAGAACAAGGGAGTACAGTTCAAGTTTTGGCAATCAGGCGCCCACCTGGAGAACAAGGGAATACATTTCAAGTTCAGCAATCAGGCGCCCACCTGGAGAACAAGGGAAGTACAATTCAAATTTTAGCTTTCAAATTTTTAATATTTTGTAACATGACACGCCCAACCACCAAACTTGGGCAAGGAATTTTCTTTGTTTGTTATTTTGTTGAAGTCAGGCGCCCACCTGGAGAATAAATGAATACATTTCAAGTTTCGGCAATCAGGCGCCCACATGGAGAATAAGGGAATAAACTTCAAGTTTCAGCAAACAGGCGCCCACCTGGAGAACAAGGAAATACGATTCAAGTTTTTTAGCAGTCAGGCGCCCACCTGGAGAACAAGGGAATACATTTCAAGTTCATTAATCAGGCGCCTACCTGGAGAACAAGGAAAGTATAATTCAAATTTTAGCTCTGAAATTTTTAATATTTGGTAACAAGGCGCGCCCATCCACCAAGCTGGGGCAAGAAATTTTCTTTGTTTGTTATTTTGTTGAAGTCAGGCGCCCACCTGGAGAACAAGGGAATACATTTCAAGTTTCGGCAATCAGGCGCCCACCTGGAGAACAAGGGAAGTACAATTCAAATTTTAGCTTTCAAATTTTTAATATTTGGTAACATGACGTGCCTAACCACCAAACTGGGTTAAGAAATTTTCTTTGTTTGTTATTTTGTTGAAGTCAGGCGCCCACCTGGAGAATAAGGGAATACATTTCAAGTTTCGGCAATCAGGCGCCCACCTGGAAAACAAGGGAATAAACTTCAAATTTCAGCAAACAGGCGCCCACTTGGAGAACAAGGGAATACGATTCAAGTTTTTTAGCAGTTAGGCACCCACCTGGAGAACAAGGGAATGCATTTCAAGTTCAGCAATCAGGCGCCTACCTGGAGAACAAGGAAAGTACAATTCAAATTTTAGCTCTCAAATTTTTAATATTTGGTAACATGACGCGCCCAGCCACCAAAATGGAGCAAGAAATTTTCTTTGTTTGTTATTTTGTTGAAGTCAGGCGCCCACCTGGAGAATATGGGAATACATTTCAAGTTTCGGCATCAGGCGCCCACCTGGAGAACAAGGGAATAAACTTCAAGTTTCAGCAAGCAGGCGCCCACATGGAGAACAAGGGAATACGATTCAAGTTTTTTAGCAGTCAGGCGCCCACCTAGAGAACAAAGGAAGTACAATTCAAATTTTAGCTTTCAAATTTTTAATATTTGGTAACATGACGCGCCCAGCCACCAAACTAGGGCAAGAAATTTTCTTTGTTTGTTATTTTGTTGAAGTCAGGCGCCCACCTGGAGAACAAGGGAATACATTTCAAGTTTCGGCAATCAGGCACCCACCTGGAGAACAAGGGAATAAACTTCAAGTTTTAGCAAGCAGGCGCCCACATGGAGAACAAGGGAATACGATTCAAGTTTTTTAGCAGTCAGGCGCCCACCTAGAGAACAAGGGAATACATTTCAAGTTCAGCAATTAGGCGCCCACCCGGAGAACAAGGGAAGTACAATTCAAAATTTAGCTCTCAAATTTTTAATATTTGGTAACATGACGTGCCCAGCCACCAAACTGGGGCAAGAAATTTTCTTTGTTTGTTATTTTGTTGAAGTCAGGCGCCCACCTGAAGAACAATGGAATACATTTCAAGTTTCGCCATCAGGCGCCCACCTGGAGAACAAGGGAATACAGTTCAAGTTTTGGCAATCAGGCGCCCACCTGGAGAACAAGGGAATACATTTCAAGTTCAGCAATCAGGCGCCCACCTAGAGAACAAGGGAAGTACAATTCAAATATTAGTTTTCAAATTTTTAATATTTGGTAACATGACACGCCCAACCACCAAACTTGGGCAAGGAATTTTCTTTGTTTTTTATTTTGTTAAAGTCAGGTGCCCACCTGGAGAATAACGAAATACATTTCAAGTTTCGGCAATTAGGCGCCCACATGGAGAATAAGGAAATAAACTTCAAGTTTCAGCAAACAGGCGCCCACCTGGAGAACAAGGAAATACGATTCAAGTTTTTTAGCAGTCAGACGCCCACCTGGAGAACAAGGGAATACATTTCAAGTTCAGCAATTAGGCGCCTACCTGGAGAACAAGGAAAATACAATTCAAATTTTAGCTCTCAAATTTTTAATATTTGGTAACATGACGCGCCCATCCACCAAACTGGGGCAAGAAATTTTCTTTGTTTGTTATTTTGTTGAAGTCAGGTGCCCACCTGGAGAACAAGGGAAAACATTTCAAGTTTCGGCAATCAGGTGCCCACCTGGATAACAAGAGAATATATTTCAAATTTTAACAATCAGGAGCCCACCTGGAAAACAAGGGAATACATTTCAAGTTTTGGCAATCAGGAACCCATTTGGAGAATAAGGGAAGTCATTTCAGATTATAATTCAAGTTCGGCAATCAAGAGAGGGCGGCGAGTCAAGTCAGAAATGAAGAAACATCAGAGGAAGCAATGCCACAAGAAACACGGGAAAAAGCAAGTTTAAGAGCTAGATAAGATTTTGTAACTCATAGACTAGTTTAGTATAACTTCTTATTTTCTGTTTAGCATCATAGACTAGTTTAGTATAACTTCTTATTTTCTGTTTAGCACGGTGTAATAAGGAGGTCGGCAAGCAGTAGCCGCAACAGCAACAGCAGTTACAGCAAAAGCACAGTCCCATGGTAGTCCCAGCTACCAAAACTTCCCGAACTACATTGACATGATTCCCTTTTAGCCAGGGATATGTAGGAGACCTTTTTAAGCAAAGGTTCGGTAAAATCTTTTCAAAAAATTCTTCACACGGAGTATTCAAACGGGCAAAAATTGCTCGCTCGCTTTATCTTTGCACGAAAACTCTTCGTGTTTTCGGACAAAGAGGGGCAGCTGTAAGCACGTGATTTTTGCTCTATATGAGAAATAGTCCCAAAAATTCAATATTAAATAGTTTTGTGTTGTTCGCAATTTTATGAATTTTTGTGATATTTTTCTTTTATTGTTTGCACTTGTGTGTACGTGTTTATCTTGTTATAATTAATTAAAAAATACAAAAAAATATGTTGGGTGCACACTTAGAATCTAATTGTGCACTTAGGAATTAATAAAACCATAATTTGGTTTTAAAAGAGGAAAATCACAAAAATAGGTATTTTTGTATGTTTATCATTTTTGTGTGATTTTGTTTTAATTAATGACTAGTCTTGTGTGTTAATTGTTGATTAGGATTAATTAATATTTTGTAGTTTAATTTTTGATGTTACAATTTAATTTAGGAATTTTGGTTTTTTAAGAATTAAAAGAAAATGAAAGAAAAAGAAAAAGAATGAAAATAATGGGCAAAACTCGGTTGGGTCAATTTTAAATTAAAGTCCAAGGCCCAATCTCAATACCATTGATCCAGTACAGTTACCTGACCTCTCAGATGCCTCAAACGACGTTGTTTTTGCATCTCGAATCTGGGCCGTTGATCAAACAGATCTAACGGTCCAGTTCAGCTTCCGACCAAGCTTAAACGACGTCGTTCCAGGTGTCAAAACTAAACCGTTCATTTCCTGTGATCTAACGGTTCCAAGCATCCCTCATAACCCGACCTGTTCCCGTCTAAGACCAACCCAGTCTCGTAACTTAAGCCAAACTGTGTCGTTCCCTTTAAGTGAGAGATCCTGGCCGTCGATCTCTCTTGATCGAACGGCCAAGATCAAACCACCTCGCCCCTATATAAGTTTCGTCTCTCACCCCACGCCCCCAAACCAAACACCCCTCTTTTCCATGTTCATTGTCGTCTCTCTCAGAGACGAGCCTTCACCAAACCCTAGCCGCCTTAGGTTACCTCCGCCTGAAACCCGGCAGCAACAACGTCGCCGGTCACCAAACTAACACCCCTTAAGCTTCTAACCACCCCCAATCCGATTCCAGTAACCATTTGTTTCCAATCTTCCCCAAACGTCTCGAATCTTCATTTGAAGGATCGAGCAAAACCCTAGCTGGCTCCGATGACCCCCAAATTTACACCCTAGAACCCTTTTTACCTCCCCGTTCCAAAACACCAACTCATCTCCTTCGAATTACCCTGGAACATTTCGAATCAAATTTTTATGGCGATCAAAAGGCTATCTCAAGGATTGAGGTCCAAACAGACCTTGGTTGAGTGATCTCATTTGAGAACACTCGACTGGGGTCCTTTTTGGCCTCAAATCCGAAAGGATGAAGATTCAGGCCCCAAGTCTTTACTGGTAGGTTTTTCGATTTCTTTTTCTTTCTGATTTAGTTTCGTTCATCTTCTACCCCTTTCCTTATTTTTTTAAGTATCGAATGCTTCGTGTTTACTCTGTATTTTGTTTCCTCTTTGTGGTGCTGGTTATTTCAAATTATGTAGTGTCGATAATGCTCTTGTATAAAATTATGACCACTCCCGTGGTTTTACTGTTGATGTTGTTTCAGAGTGTCTCGTTTATGTTATTTTGTTTCTTCTCATTTTTTCGTTGTCTACCATTTGTTACACATGAATTTAGTTGTTTGAGTTCAGTATATTACATTGTTCATACATTTTGTTTAGGTCAGAATCGTGTTAGTGTGTTTCCTGTTATAGTTTGGTTTTGATTTAATCAGTAATTTTCCTCTTGAAGAATTATCTATGTTAATTTGCAATCAGTAGTGTTCATCAACTCTTAATTGAATAGTTAGAACTTCAAAGGTGATATATGTTGAATCATTGGTCTTTATTTTGATGACACTTGATCTGATCTGAGTAGTTTAAGTTTGTGGTTTGAGTTTGTTAAATTGAATCCTAAGGTTGTCATCTTTAGTCTGGGATGAATCTGGTTTGAATTCAGTTCTGATGTGATAGGAGTTAGTCTCATGTGATTGATTAGTAATTTGTTAGGGGATCAGGGGGTATTTTTGAAATTGAGCTTGAAATGAATTAGTGGTATATCCACTAAGTAATAAATCCATTAAACTAATATGTTGTTTAATACTTAGTGGGTTGGGAAACATAATAGCATGGGGGATTAATAGAATACTATAAGCTGCCCATGCAATTGAATTAAAAAATGGCACAAGACACTTGATAATGGGCTGTAAGAGAATATCATGGGCAAAGATGGTGGAGGTATTAGTTTAAGTGTTTCAAGAATGATAACGGGGTATGTTTTTTGGGTATATATAGAAGCTGACTTAGACAGAATAGGGGTTTCCTCTTCCTGGTCGGGTTAAGTTAAAAAGAAAAAGAGGAAGCCTTGAAAAATCAGCTTTAGAGCTTAAAGTGTTGAAAGGTCATTTTTGGAGAGTCAAAAAGGGAATAGCTATTGTTTCGTTGCTTGACTTAGGGTCTGAATTAGCTAAAACCCTTTTTCTCTCTACTTTTTTCTATACTTGAAGTCAAGATATGTGGAGTCATTCACAAGGTTGGATTTATTCTGTTTGAACCAAACTTCAACACCAATTGGTTTGGTCAAGTTCGTGTCTGTTTGATTTTTGTTTTCTCATTGGATTTCAAATAGTTTTGGGCCCAGTTGAGTTAGTTTTGGTTTGAGTGTTGTGCTGTTAATAGTCCCAAGTGTGTTGGGTATTTTTGAGTTCAAACTGGTCCTCTCAAGCTGTTTGGTGTGTTCCCTGCTTCATTGGGGTGTTAAAGCCATTGATATTTGCTCATGGGTTATTTATGGACTGTTATTTTCTTTCCATTTCGTCGTTTCTAGGATTTTACTGGTTTTTGATCTGCTGCTGGTGTTATCTGTTGCTGTTGTTTGTTATTGTTGTGTTACTGCTACAACTGACTCCTTCTTCTCCTCATTACTTTTAATTTTCCAGGTATTTATTTCTCTCCTGATGTATGGATGTTGATATTGAAGTGGGAATAAAAAATGAAAATGTTTACCCTTGCTTATTGAGCTCTGCCTGTGTTGGACCATTTTGCATTGATGCCTAAATAGTTTAGACATAATTGCTTAATGTAGCCTAGTTATAACTTCGCACATGACTGTACAACTGGACTGAAATTGGATTATAATTGGACTGTATTAGATGATGGTTGTTCAGTATGTACCATATGAATTGGTCCCTGAATTTGTTTCATTTTCGCTTGATTGCGAAGTATAAATTAGTACCCATTTCAGTTTGGCATTTTCCAATTGAATTTTGATAATCAGGAATAGTTTGGAGGTTATAAGTTTGATTTATAGTTGAATTTGTAGCCTAAGCAATATCTAGTACTGCATTAGCTAAAACACCAACAGATTAGTTATTAATGTCAACTCTTCCATTTTTTTAACGAATTCCTTATCTCAACATAGGCTTTAGTAGTTCGCTTATAGAATAAGGCACGAAACAAAATTTCATTTTTTACGAGTCCGAGTGCAATTTTCCGTTAGCATCTATTGTAATCTGATAACTATTAAGAGACCCGAACTTATAAGCATGTAATTAATTAGGACCTTTTCTTTATTACTAGAGACGGAAAGAATAGAAAAAATGTAGTCACTTTAGGATCGTCCTTTTAAAATAAATGAGACGAGCCTCGCCGGATGAAGTACATAAATCGCGGGGCCCTCACTAAATGTATATATCGATTACTTAGAATTCGGGAGAGGTCATTTAGCGAATTTCACGGCCTTCCCCAAAATAATAACGCGATAGTCTCTTTAGGCGCGTGTTTAATAATCTTACCTTCTTAAACTCGGGTGTGCATTTCATGTGACCCAAATCCAAATCCCAAAACGTTGAATAAAATGTGTCGAGGATCCGGGTGCATTTCATGTGATGTGATCCAAAAACATATTTTAAACGACGTTCAATTCCTTAAAAATAATATAAAGCGGCTAAAGGTTAAAATTTTCTCATAAGTTAAAGCATGTTATAAATCAGATAAATAAGCCAAATATGACAGTTCAGCGACCGTGCTGGAACCACGAAACTCGGGAATGCCTAACACCTTCTCCCAAGTTAACAGAATTCCTTGTCCGGATTTCTGGTTCGCGGACTGTTATATAGAGTCAGACCTTTCCTCGATTCAGGATTCAATCGGTGACTTGGGACACCATAAATCTCCCAAGTGGCGACTCTGAATCTCTTAATAAACGAATCCCGTTTCGATTATCCTTTAATTGGAAAAACTCCTCTTACCACACCCTTCGCGGGGTGTGGTAGCGTAAAAAGGAGGTATGACAGACATCAAGATTCAACAAACCGCCTCTAGAGGGTCCTCCACATTGATCATTGCACTAGTATAATCAATTATCACCGCCTTGACAAGATCCACAAATGAGCACACTTCAGTACAGTTGGGTTGCTTCAATGACTTACACACATGAAAGACCACTTTTTTATCACCCACATGTAAAGTGAGTTTCCCTATTTCCACATCAACTAAGGCCTTCCCAGTAGAAAGGAAAGGTATTCCCAAAATTATAGGCACCTTAAATCGACCTCACAATCGAGAATCACAAAATCAGCTGGCAAGATGAATTTGTCCACCCGGACGATAACATCACCTATTATATCCAAGGGTCTCTTCAACGATCTATTTGCCATTTGCAACCTCATGGAAGTCGGCCTCGGTTGTCCAATACCCAAAGTTTTGAAAACTAAGTGGGGCATCAAGTTGATACTTGCACCCAAATCATATAGAGCTTTAGCAAAGTCTGTACTTATAATAGTGCAAGGAATGGCTGGATCCTCCAACTTCGGGACCATTGAATGCATTATAGCACTAACTTGGTGAGTCATCTTGATAGTTTCACAGTACATGGATATTTTCTTCATCATCAAATCCTTCATGAATTTAGCATAACCAGGAATTTGCTCTAAAGCCTCCACTAAAGGCACGTTAATGGATAAACTCTTCATCATGTCAATGAATTTTTTAAACTGATTCTCATTTTTCTGCTTCGTGATCCTTTGAGGATAAGATGGAGGTGGCTTTGGAAAAGGAGCCTTGGATTTAGGCACCACCGCTTCCGTCATGTCTATTATGTGTATCCTAGACGAGTTCACATCATTATGAGTTTCCATCTCGGTATCTTTAATAACAATCCTCACTTCTTCATTCACGTTACATCAATCATATTCTCAACCACCAAAGGGATCTCATCCTCTTGCAACTCAACTTCATCACTCAAAATTTCTTTTTGTTTGGAGGAATTCACATCACCGCGTCGTCCACTTCTTGTAATTACTGCCATTGCTTTCCCAGTATGGTTCCTACCCTTCGGGTTGACTACCGTATTACTAGGTATAGCTCTTTTAGGGCGAGTATTCAAGGATTGTGAGATTTGGCCTAGCTGATCCTCCAAGTTCCTGATTGAGGTATTATGGGATGCCAACTGAGCATCTGAGTCAGCATTCCTTTTTATCATCTGTTCAAACGTCATTTCAATTCTCCCCATGTCGTTGTTGGATGAACTAGGACCTTGGGATGGGAATGGGGGTGGATTGTTCGATTGTTGATACATTTGTGGCCTTTGAAAGCCTTGCCCCCGATTTCCTTAATTGTTATTGTCCAACCATCCTGATTATTGTTTCCACCCTAGTTGTTGTCGTTGCTGCTCCAGTTACCCTGATTGTTTTGATTGTTGTTCAGGTTGCCCCAATTAGGTGCTTTTATCATTTTGTTTATAGTGGAGGCAGACTCTGTAAAGGTGTTTTCTTTCCCTTTTCGCAACAGTCCCGTGGTTTCCATATGAGGTCCCTGATCTGGCGGATTGGACTCGAAAACTGGCAGATTGTTCGACCCACGATGAGCGTAAGTGGTGAGACATGTCTAAGGGTAGATGCGAGGCAAAACACCACGGTGAGTATTGTATGATTATTTTCTTTAAGGAATATTTCCCTGTGTGTTTCCTAATTTCTTTACTGCAGGTGTTGAATAATTTTCTGAGATGAGACAATGCCCTCTAGGAGAGGAGGGAGGATCATTGGCTTCGGGGCTGAAAAATGATAACAAGCGTAAGGAGTCCTCGGTGGGTGAGGAGATTTATTATGAGGCGGGGTCTGTCCGGAGGCATAAAGGAGATTCAACCGTTGAGGTAGACCTGGTACCTATTGGCCACCATATGAACATTGGTGCCACAAAAAGGAGTGGTCACACGTCAATGTCTCGAGCCAAGGGATCTCTCGGGGGAGTGGCTCCTCGTTGCCACCGTCTTCTTCCCTGGCTAAAGATACTTCGAGGGGCAAGGATCTTTCGTCGCTATCCTCTTCTCATGTCGATGGTACTTTGAGGGATACAGATTTCCTACCTCCATCTTCTTCTCCTGTCGAAGGTACTTCGATGGATATTTGAGGCCAGGGGCCGCCTAAATCAAGCGGGGTTTCGAGAAATCATATCCCCAGTTCAACTGGGGCCGATGAGACCAGATCAGTAGAGGTATGCTCAACTTTTGAAGAGGCTCAGCGGCTCTGTTCTGTGGTGAGTTTTGGTTTACTTTGTTGATTTTTTGGCTTTGCATTTTCATTTTCTTATTGGACTTCTTTTTCATAGGCCTTTGATAAGCACAAGTCCGAGTTGCTACGCTGCGAAGCCAGGTTGCGGAAAGCTATGGACAAGGAGAAATCCCTTAGGCTCCTTTATGATAAAAGGGAAAAAAAGTTGATACACCTTTGGTACGAGATGAATCGAAGCCAAAACTACGAAGGCAGCCTCGAGAGACGGTTAACCTTTATTTTGATGGAATGCATGTTTTTTCTTTTATCTTCAGAGATTAATATTATGATACTTCAGTTGCAGAGAAAGACAAAGGACCTAGAATGCCTTTGGGGCAGAGTTAGCCGAGCCAAGTGTGAGTGTAATGAACTACGGATTCAGATAGATGCCCAAGTTACAGCCAAGAAGAATGCTTTGGCCAGGGTTTCAGCCCTTGAGGTGCAACTCTAGAGTGCTCGTGAAAACAGCTTGGTCCAGATGAGCAGGATTGTAAGGATCGAGTATGACCATTTGAAGATGAAGGCCGAGGTCGTGGATTCTTAGGCTGAAACTGAAGAGATTTGAGCTAAGGCTGGTAAGAAAGTGGTCATTTATTTAAAAGAAATTGCCGAAGCTCTAGCTAACTTGAGAGGGATTTCCGATCGGGAGAGTAGAAGCAATGAATATGCCCGATGCAGATCCCGGAGGAAAACCCTTGAGGAGATCCACGCTAGGGGCTTCGATCTCTCAGAAGAGATAGAGCAGGCAAAGGCGGATGAATACGATGCCAAATTCCTCGTATCTGATGCCGAAGATAATAATGAAGAGGACAACAGAGTCGTAGTCCCCGAGGGGAAGGTAGACTAGGTCCTTTCTTTCTGATTTTGCGTGCAATGCTCTTAGAGAACATTGTAAATGAAGTCTTGTATTATTTCTCATATATATATATATATATATATATATACACATATATATATATATATATACACGGAAGCCTTTCAGTTTTCCCCTTTTATGAATTTCCCTTTGCTTATGTATGCTTTTATTTTGTTTTGAATTTTGATGATTGTCAATGATTAGCCTGATGAACTAGACCTCAAGGTTACACCATTAGGTTTACAATTCATCCTTGAGGCTTGTTAGGCTGGCCCATAGGCTCTTACACATTTTCCCTTAGGCACTTCTTAGTTAACTATTTAGGACTTAGGCCTCGAGTCGAGTTTCGACTCGAGCTCAGTGACCCTTATGTTTTGGACTTTAAGCTGGATCTTGGGCTCTTATGTGTTGGGTCGGTATGACCTCAAATATGGGCTTGCGCTTAGGATCTCATGCATCAGGTCGGTACGACCTCTAATATGGGTTGGCGCTAAGGCTGTTACGCGTTGGGTCTATACGACTTTTAATATGGGCTGGTGCTTAGGCTCTTATGTATTTGGTCGATACGACCTTTAATACAGGCTTTATTTTTCCCTCGTTAAAGACTTTTTGAAGTTTTAGTGTTCATCTGACTCTTTGATGGTTTGATAAGAATCTCGATTATGACCCTCTATGTGACGATAAATGAGCACCTCGGGAGGTTTCGCTCGATGGCTGAATTGTTTTGAAGCATTTTCATTGTTTGGAGCAGACATGATTGAAGCTATTTCACTTATTCCAAGGGTGTCCTGATTAACCAATTCTTTTTGAAGTATTTTCGAAGTAATTGAAGGCCTGTGATTTTATGGCGACAGTCGGGCATCCCCGAGTCGCATTAGTTTGGCCGGAGCCTTTGACGATAGTCATTATGTTTGGCCGTAGCCTTTTAGTCCTCGAGTGAGGTAGCCTCAACGTTTATATCGAGGGTATGCCTTTTTAGGGGTCTTACAAATTTGAATATATATCCTTGACTTTAAGATCCAGATTATGCCCTTTGTAAGGTCTTATAATTTTGAACATGCCTTACTTGAGGTCTTACAGATTCTTTGTTTACTTGGCACAAGTATTATTCATGTATTGCTTGAGGTCTTACAGATTTGGTATTGCCTTATGGAGGTCATATGCGCTCGAGTTAGCCGTTTGGGATCTTATGGCCTCGAGTATTTGATAGCTCGATGGGGTGACCGTCGACGACAGTCCCCTAGGTATCGAGAGCTTTTGGCTCTAGAGCCGTCGTTTCTTGTAAACTTGAAGTTGCCTCTTTTAGGGATTATGAATTTGAAGTTTCCAGCCTGGAGGTCTTACGACTTCGATTTTTTTATATCGGTTCCCGAGTGTTCGGGAAATTTCTGGCCTTGGGGCAGTTTCTTGTAAAAATAGCAAACTTCTTTAAAACGGAGCGTTTGATGGGAAAAGATACTCCTTTGATTACTTAGTACGGTATACATAATGCGAAGTGTTTTGACTGTAAAATATATTCCTTTGATTACTTGGCACAAGTATACATGTTTTCGTCATTGAGGGTTCGATTACTCTATGCGGACATGGTTCGTTTGAACTTTGTCCCGATACATCATTTTTCTATCGAGACCCTCTTTGGCTCATTTTGATTTCTCTAGAGAGGTGATCTCTCGGGGGGTGCCCCTCAGTATTTGAGGTTAACTGAAGAGAAGCCTTGAATACTTGTTAAGTTCTCCTTAGGAAGCATATAGATATTGCCTCGTTAAAAACCTTGCCGGTACAACCATACTTGGGATAAAATCTTATCGAAGGAAAAGAGTGCAACACATGCTTTAAAATATAAGGTCTTCAAGCCGAGAGGTGCTTTGATTTTTCTAACCGGACACCTACATACAGATTAGTGTATAATGTAATAAAAAGGAGACGGTTATACCTTAGTAGTGATGGCGTTCGAGCCTCTAGATGCTTCAACTGCCCGCTCTGGGGACGCAGTACAGTCCTTTGTTTATTCACTCGGGTGCAGCCGAGAACGTAGCTTGTGATTGCTACTTGGTTGTTTTCTTATCCTTTGGTTCCTTCGATGTTGAAGGTGTCGATGTTGGTGCCACATTGTGCACTGCAAACATCTCTCTTGCTACATGTTGCTCCCCGTATACCTTTTTTATTCCGTCTTTCATTGGAAACTTCATCATTTGATGAAGGATTGATGGTACAGCTCTCATGCAATGTATCCAGGGCCTTCCGAGCAAGGCATTGTACCTCGTGTCTCCTTCGATGACATGAAACTTGACATTTTAGGTTGTACTAGCCACGTTGACCGGGAGGGTTATCTCCCCTTTCGTTGTCTTGTTCGCCATGTTGAATCCGTTGAGGACTCGAGAGGCGGGCACGATCTGGTTGAGTAATCCGAGCTGCTCCACCACTCTCGACCTGATTATGTTGGCCGATCTACCTGGATCCACAAGCACATGTTTAATTTGAAACATATTCACAAGAAAAGAAATTACTAATGCATCATTATGAGGCTGAGACAGGGCCTCGATGTCTTCTTCGCTGAATGTGAGAGTGTCCTCAAGTACGTAACCTCGAGTTCGCTTTTCCCTGGTAATGGATATTTTTGTTCATTTGACAATGGGTTCTTGTGGTATATCTATTCCTCCAACAATCATGTTTATTACATGTTGTGGATCTTTCGTTTCATTTTTCCTGTTCGCCTCACTTTCCCGGAATTGATTTTTGGCTCGATCGCTGAGGAACTCTAGGAGGTGCCCTTTGCTGATTAGTCGGGCTACTTCTTCTCGAAGTTGTCTTCAATCTTCGGTCCTATGACCGTGTGTGCCATGAAATTCGCACACTAGGTTAGGGTTCCTTTGCGACAGATCTGATAGTATGGGTTTTGGCCACCTGGTGTCTTTAGTTTTACCTATGGCTGATATGATGTCCGAAACACCAATGTTGAAGTTGTACTCATACAATCGGGGTGCCTCCAATGGTCTTGCAAGTTTTTTGAAATTAGCTCTGCTCACGAGTCCCCGAGGATTCTGGCCTCAGTCTGCCCTTCGATTATTATGCTATGCCTTGGGGAAATTCTTCGATCTTCAGTGTATGGTTGGTACCTATCCTTATTTGGCCTTGGTTCATTTTCTAGGAGACTGCATACATATACTGATCCCGAGGGAGTTCCTAGTCGGTCGTCCTCGACCCTAATCTTTGATTGATATCGATTGTGGATATTTGCCCACGTCATAACGGGATATTCAACTAGTTCTGCTTTAGTTTCTTCGAAGCTATCGAGCTTCATTTGTTCAAACATTGGGTGAAGGCCTGTACTTCCCAGTCATTGGAGACTGGTGTTAATTCCATTTGCTCCATTTGAAAGCGAGATACAAACTTCTGTAGCATCTCATTTTCTCTCTATTTGATTTTGAAGACATCAGATTTCCTTGTAGAAACCTTGATGGCACCGGCATGTGCCTTTATAAAAGAATATACCAGCATGGCAAATGAGTCTATTGAATTTGGGGATAGGTTGTGATACCATATCATGGCCCCGTTTGAAAGTGTTTCTCAAATTTTTTTCAACAGGACGAATTCAATCTCGTCGTCCTTCAAGTCATTTCCCTTTACAACATAAGTGTAAGAAGTGATGTGCTCGTTGGTGTCTAAGAAGTGATGTGCTCGTTGGTGTCCAAAGTCCCATTATAGTTCGGGATATCGGGCCTTCTGAATTTCTTTGGGATGGGCTGTAGAGCACCACTCGATGGGAATGACTTTTGTATGTATTTCTTTGAATCTACACCCTTCAGAATCGGGGGTGTGCCCGAGATTTTATCTACCCTTAAATTGTAGGTCACCACTTTTTTGTCATTAGCTTTTATCTTCTTTTTGCCTGATTCAATCCTCTTTCTGAGTTCCTCGAGCATCGTCATAATAGCGGGGTCGGTTGCTGACCCGTTATTCTCGATCTTTTCGGTGTATGTTCGGCTCGAGAAGTTGTTTTCGGTGCTGTTGTGCTTGGAGTTTTTTGGTGGCTTTGTAGTTGAGCAATCGCCAACTGTTGTGCCAGCAACATTTCAAAACTGACGTGAAGACTAATCTCTCGTTCCTCCTGAGCTAGAGTTCTCTAAGATTCTTGTTGGTTTTCTTTGTGTATACTCCCATCAGTGTGAGAGCTTTTATCGACATTTTGGGCTTTGTGTGAGCCCACACCCATGGGGATTGGCTCTGGGTCGTCCTCAGGGTTTCGTGGTAGTACACCGGTGCCTGAAATAGCTACACCATTCTCTCCATGGTCCTCAGAACCGTCGTTTTCATGTGCATTCACTGAGTTAGACATTTAGACCTGAAATCAAAGATTCTTGGACAAGATGGAGTGTGAAGAATACCTTGCATTTTTCATTAAACCATCACTAAAACAATCACTATTATTTTAAGCCCCACGGTAGGCGCCAGACTATTTACCTTGAAAATGGTAACTACAATTATATTTGATTTTGTGGTTCTAAAAATACGCGATTTATTTCAATACTAGTTGTTAAGAAATAGATGCTAAGTATTAGCTAGGAAAGTAAATCAAAAATGAGAGCCAGTGTGGTTATTCAAACTGAATGGCTACAAATCGGGGCCTCGGACTAGCCTAAGTTGGGCCTTGAGATTGAACTAATAAGCTCGACAGGGGATGATCGGTGAAGGACCAAATAGTTTTAAGGGCCTAGATGACGGCTTTTTATGATTAATGATGAGTAATAAATGAAGAACAATCAATAAGATGCAATAAATGTAAGCAATGAATCAATGGAAAGATAATGGAGAATGTTTAAGTTAGAGAGCAGAGGATGTTCTTGTTCTTGTATTGAATATCATATATGTTACAAAATGATAAGGTTCCCCTTATATAGGAGGGGAATCCCAACATATTACAGGTGCATTTATTACAAAGATATGTGGCTAGTACAACCATTTAATGTCATAGTACGGACTTGTACTATTCTTGTAGACATGGTCACCTCTAATCACGTGCCTTGGGAATATCCTGCTTGTCCATCATAGCCACTGATTTGCATTGCCCTGAGGTCGAACATAAGGAACCTCTGGGGCTAAACCTCAAGTTGTGTCTTGAGGCTGCTGGAGACGGGCCATGGAGTGCCATAATAATTATAAAATCAAATTCTCCAATTTTAGCTGTATACACTAAACCTTTCCTTCATTTTGGCACGATCCCACAACTATGTGTGTTTGATAACGAGACATAAAGAGAAGTTTATATTCCTGAATTTATGTACATTCTCATAGTCTCATAAGTTACAGCATTCTCCCTTATCGAGAATTCATATTCAGTTTGGTATTGTCTTCTTTTAGCCAAGAGAGTAGAGAGTCTATATATAACAGTTTTACAGTATTTTCACCATCATCGAACTATAATCGATGTACAGGACCCTATTGGGCAACCTCTGATCAGATGGTAATATACCGAGCCTACTATACCCGAGCACTTATGAGCGAGCCTAGAATAGCCGAGACATAGAGCCTAGTATGGCCAAGTGCCTATGAGAAAGTCTACTACGGCAGACAAGTTACACATACTAAGCCTTATAGGCCGAATAACTATTTTACTTAATATATTGAGAGAGTCGAGTTAGTATCAACAGGTTAAGATTACCTTTGACTTCCAATTACTTTCAGTTATTATATTATCAGCTCAGTTCAGCTTTCAATTATTCTATTGTCTTACAAACTCGGTACATAATTTCATATTGATGTCCCTTTTGCTGAGGATGCTGCATTTCATGCCTGCATTCCATGATCGACAGTTGGACAAACCCTTCCAGCAGACAGAGTCAAACATCAGCTTGGTTGGTAAGCTCCACTTCCTTTGAGTTACCAGGTCTAGACCTTGGAGTCCATTTTATATATACAGGTTTAATGGGTAGGCCGAGGCCCTGTCCTGACCATGGTACAATTCAGTTATCTCTAGAGGCTTGTAGACGAGTCGTATATATTTTTGTATATCAGTATTGTGGCCTTGCTTGCCCTGTGTACATCTTGGTTTGGTATTGCTGGTTGTAGACATTCGTGGTGGCCTCGTCGGCCTTGATTTGTAAGATAGGCCTCGTCGGCCTAAGTTGAGGTTACCCCTTCAGAGTTCACCATTATAGAGTGGTACACCTGGACTAACTATCGCACCGAGTGTCGGCCACGCCTCCCCAGGTTTAGGGCGTGAAAATTTGGGTCGTGACATTTTCTCCAAAAACTATCTTAAAGACACAAACAATCACATTTCCACTTTGCTTAAATTAAAATCAATAGCAACTTTGGAAAATATTTGGGCTTCCCAATTCTTCGTCACTAGCCAAAGGCTACTGTCTTCCAGTTTACTATGAAAAATAGACATTCAAGACTAATGAAGTGAAAACAACCTGCTTGACTATAGTTGGTAGAACTACCCTTGTTTCCTCTCCTCTCAATACTATTCCAAATTATGCAATGCAATTTATTCTCCTACTAAATTATTTTAAAGGTTATTGATAAAATCCAGAAAGACTTTATTTGGGGTAGTTCTGAGGAACACAAGAAATCTCACTTTAGGTCGGAATAACATCACTAGGAATAAAGTCAGTTGGGGTCTTGATATTAAAAAGGCTAAGTCTAAAAATCTAGCTCTACTCATAGGGCCCACCTGGAGATTGCTAAACAACCAGCATGTTCTTGGTCCAATCTCCTTATTGCTAATTATGCATACGGATCGGGAAAATACTACTTTTATTTGGAGCTCGATTATTAAGGGTTGAAATTACTACATCTAAGGGATTGTATGGTCTATTTGCGCTAAGTCAGCATTAGACATAAGGAATTCGCGATGGATCCCGAACAACGAATCTCTTAGGAACTTAATCCATACCCCTTAACATCATTGACTATAATCGAATAATCAAAGACTTGCTACATAATAACAACTACAGCTTTTTTAAAGTTATTTTTTGTGCCTCCCAGTAGTATTATGATGATTGATGGTAGGCTAGAAACCCATATTTTGACTATATTTTGCACTTTAATTACTATACTTTGAATGTATTTTAGCCTAAATATTAGTACTTTGTAATTATTACGTATTTTATGCTATGTAGGATGCTATTTCGAGTTGAGAAGTAAGTTTCAAGCTAAAATAAATAATTTGGAGCTTTGAAGTTTGAGTAAAATCCCAAGGAATTAAATTGGGATCGGGATCGCGTTCGGGGGTTGAGGGCCAAGTCTGGATATCAAAATGTGAGAAAAGAAGCCTACTTTGAGAATTTCACATTGATACATTGTATGGGGCGCCGTGAGACACGGTACGGCACGAAAGTGGATTGGAGCCTGACAGACGAAATAACATGGTCTCTAAATTTCTCCGATGGTGATGCGTATGGGTTGTCGCACCCTGCATTGTGCATGTGTATTCTAGTCAGAGTAGTTTCCCGTTTTTGGATTGAAAAGGGTAGTTCCATCCAGACCCACTTCTACATGGTATAAATACACCAAATAGATTTTTTTTGGGGGGGGGGGGGGGGGTTTTT
>MU716268.1:29734-45994 GCA_026770625.1 Nicotiana glauca
GGACTCTAAGGCACAAGAATTCATCATTCTTTCTTTCGCTCAACCACGAGTTTAGATTGAATTTTTTTTTATTCTTTAATTGTATTTGTGATGACTTTCTTCATGATTATAGAGTAGTCTTTAGGGTTTGACGGATATGATATTTTGATTGATATTTGTGGATTTTAACTCTAGTTCTTTGCATAAATTCGTTAATGGAGCTTTGAATTGATTGAAATTTTGTTCACTGAATTATTTAATCAAAAGAGTAATATTTTGGGTGATTATATTTGCATTATCCTTTTTAATATAATACAATGATTCCTTTAACTAATCAAAAGAGCTTGTTGCATTGTTGATTAAATCAAGTTAGGAGATTTTCGAGGGACATTTTCCTAAAGACTAGTCCATTAAAGTATTCTCGAATACCTTCATAATGTTTTATACTATTTCACATCGTAGAGTTTAGATTTAATCGAGAGAGGAGTCTTGGCTATACAATTGAACTAATCATCGAGTTAATTCGTGAGAATCATTACAACATTAGAGTGAATTGGACTAGAGTTAGATCCCGAATAGCCGTCTTTCATCTATCCTTGTCACGACCCGAATTTGATACCGTCAGGATCGTGATGGAGCTTAACTTTTAGGATATTAGGCAAGCCAACAGATAAAGATCTAATACGCTAACCATTGTCCAAAACAGTAAATAACAATAGTTTAAACTAAAACAAAGTAAGGAAGTGCAGAAATTTATAACAATCTAAACTCTCTCATAACTTGGCACATCATCATTCTTCGTGCTTTAACTCTCTCATAGCATGGCACGGCATCACCTTCATGCATTATCACTCACAGAATATGGCACGGCATCACCCTCGTGCAGTATCACTCTCTCACAAAACATCGCACTTGTATCACCCTTTGTGCTTTACACTCCTCCTCACCCAAACAACAGAACAATATCAACACGGCAAGGGATTTCTCAATAACCAACCTTGTTTCAATATTGAACTTCAAAATCTAAATCTCAACTTGAGTCAATACTCAACCAATATCAATTCACGGAAAAACATGATAAGGTTTGTTTAACATGAAGAATAACCAGTTTAAGCATGAACCGTACAAATAAAGAATACAACGGTCATAAGTATAAGACTAACTCGCATGCTACGACCCAACAACAATGCATAGGTATTAGTCACCTCACATATACGTCGTACTCCACAACCAAACAAATAGCAAATAAGGCAACAATACCTAATCCCTCAAGCTAAAGTTAGCCAAAATACTTACCTCGATTCCACAACCAAAATCAAGCCTCAATCACCGCTTTTCCTCTAGATTCCACCTCCGAACACCTCGTATCTAGTCATAGTTAACTTAATAACATCAATTATTGCTAAAGAAATCAATTCTAATACACAATTATAGGTTTCCTAATGTTTTCCCCAAAAAGTCAAAAAATCGACCCCGGGCCCGCTTGGTCAAAACTCGAAGTTCTGACCAAAAGACGATTACACATTCACCCTAAGGCCGGATATACAATTGGTTTTGGAATGCGACCTCAATTTGAGGTTTAAATTCCCAAAATTTTAAATTCATATGTTCTACCCAAAAACACCCAATTCCACCTTGAAACACCCTAGATTCTAGGATGAAATCTTGTAAAAAGATGTAACTGATTGAAAGAAATGAGTTAAGAATCATTTACCTATGATTTGGGGAAGAACTAGCCCTTGGAAAATCACCTCTTGAAGTTTAGGTTTTGAAAAATGGGAGAAATAATGAAAAATCCCATCTAAGTCCAAAGTTATCAGTTGCAGATGTCGCATTTGCGACCGACGCTCCCAATTATGAACAGGCTATCGCAATCACGAAGCCTTCACAAATCCTACTGCCTTCGCAAATACAAGGAAAGTGTCGCAATTGTGATCAGTGACCTCGCAAATACGAACAAAAGATCGCATTTGCAATCCATACCCCTCCCAGGCTCCCTTCGCAAATGCGAAGGAAAGTTTGCAATTGCGAACACATGCTGGCCCAGCTTATCTTCGCATTTACGATGAGAAGTTCGCATATGAGAGCTCAACAGTTATTGCAAATGCCAACCCCGACCTCACATTTTCGAGGTCTGAGGCTTGCAACACAGCTGAAGCACACCAACTATTTTTCTAAGTTCCAAACCACTCCGTAGCCTATCCAAAACTCATCTGAGCCCTCAGAGCTCCAAACCAAACATGCACACAAGTCTTAAAACATCATACAAACTTTCTCGAGCGATCAAATCACTAAAATAACATCTAAAACTATGGATTTAACACCAAGACTTATGGAATCCTTAAGAACATTTGAAATTCCTATTTTCACAACTGGACATCCGAATCACGTCAAATCAGTCCCGTCGGTATCGGGCTCCGGAACCAAAATATGGGCCCGACACCAACAAGATCAGACATTATTCAACTTCTTTAACTCCTTATATTTTCAGTTTAACAATTTTTAACCAAAATTCATTACTCGGGCTAGGAACCTCGAAATTCCATTCCGGGCATACGCCCAAGTTCCATATTTTACTATGGTCCCTCCGGGACCGTCAAAACACGGGTCCGGGTTTGGGTCCACTCATTCAAAATATTGATTGAATTCAATTAAAATTACTTTTAAAGGCAAAAATTATTATTTTCTCAAAATTGTACATAAAGGCTTTTTCGGAAAGGCGCCCGAATTGTGCACGCAAATTGAGAAGAAGTAAGATGAGGTTTTGAAAGCCTCAGGACCCTGGATTGGGTTCTAAAACATGAGATGACTTTTTATCTCATCACATTCTCCACCTCCAAAACAACTGTTCGTCCTCGAACGGACATAGAAAAGTATTTGGGCTAGGGAAAAGATGGGGATATCGGCTCCTCATATCGGACTCCCAACTGATGAACCTAGCGGTCTAGAATAGCTACTGCTCCTCCTCATAGGTTAAATCCTTGTCCAACTAGACAGTGCTGAAGTCTAACACGTGGGAGGGATCGCCGTGATACTTCCGAAGCATGGACACAGGATGTACTGCTGATAAGCTTGGTGACAACGCAAGTCTGTAAGCCACTTCTGCTACTCGATCAAGGATCTCAAACAGCCCGATGAACTTGTGGTTTAACTTGCCCTTCTTCCCAAACCACATCACACCCTTCATGGGTGATACTCGAAGCAAAACTCTCTCTTCGGCCATGAATGCCACATCACAAACATTATGGTCGGCATAACTCTTTGCCTGGACTGAGCTGTACGAAGCCTATGCTGCATGATCTTAACATTACCAAGACATCTTGTACTAAATATGTGCCCAATAACCGAGCCTCCACCCGCTCAAACCATCCAACTGGCGATCGACATCGTCTACCATACAATGCCTCATAGGGAGCCATTTGGATGCTCAGCTGATAACTGTTGTTGTAGACAAACTCCGCTAATGGAAAGAACTGATCCCAAGAACCTCCAAAATCAATAACACATGCATGGAGCATATCCTCCAAAATCTGAATAGTACGCTCACATTGTCCATCCGTCTGAGGATGAAATGTTATGTTCAACTCGACTTGTGTACCCAACTCACGTTGTACTACCCTCCAAAAATAGGTAAACTGCGTACCACGGTCAGAAATGATAGACTCAGACACACCGTGAAGACAAACGATCTCATGGATGTAGATCTCTGACAACTGCTCCAAAGAATAGGAAAGTGCCACAAGATTGAAATGCACTGACTTAGTCAGCCTATCCACAATAACCCATACTGTATCGAACTTCCTCTGGGTCCATGGGACTCCAACAACGAAGTCCATAGTGATACGCTCCCACTTCTACTCAAGAATCTCAATCTTCTGAAGTAAACCACCAGGTCTCTGATGCTCGTACTTTACTTGCTAACAATTCAAACACCAAGGTACATATGCAACAATATCCTTCTTCATACTCCTCCACCAATAATGCTGCCGCAAGTCCTGATACATCTTAGTGGCGCCCATATGAATAGAATACCGGGAACTATGGGCCTCCTCTAGAATCAGCTCATGAAGTCCATCCATATTAAGCACACAAACATGATCCTGAATACTCAAAACTCCATCATCTCCTACCGTAACCTGCTTGGCATCTGCGTGCCGCACTGTTTCCCTAAGGACAAGAAATTGAGGATCATCAAACTGCCGCTCCCTGATACGCTCAAACAAGGAAGATCGAGTGACTGTACAAGCTAGAACACATTTGGGCTCAGAAATATCCAACCTCACGAACTGATTGGCCAAAGCCTGAAAATCCAATACAAGCGGTCTCTCGCCGATTGGGATATACACAAGGCTACCCGTATTAGTTGACTTGCTGCTCAAAGTATCGGCCACCACATTGGCCTTCCCAAGATGATACAAGATGGTGATAACATAGTCTTTCAATAGCTCCAACAACCTCTTCTGCCTCAAATTGAGCTATTTCTACTTGAACAAATACTGCAAACTCTTATGATCTGTGAACACCTCACATGACACGCCATATAGGTAGTGCCTCCAAATCATTAGCGCATGAACAATGGTTGCTAGCTCCAAGTCACGAACTGGATAATTCTTCTCGTGAATCTTCAACTGTGGCGAAGCATATGCAATAACCTTGTCACCCTACATCAATACTGCACCAAATCCAATACAAGATGCATCACAATATACTATATAAGGACTGAACCTATGGGCAACACCAACATCGGCGCCGTAGTCAAGGCAGTCTTGAGATTTTGAAAGCATGCCTCGCATACCTGAACAAGGCACCCTTCGGGGTCAACCTGGTAATCGGGGCTGCTATAGATGAAAACCCTTCCACAAATATGCAGTAATAACCCGCCAAACCCTAGAGGCTCCCAGATCTCTATAGTTGATGTGGGTCTAGACTAGTCCTTGACTGCCTCAATCTTCTTAGGATCAACTTGAATACCCTCTAGTGATACAACGTGACCCAAGAAAGCAACTGAACTCAACTAAAAATCTTATTTCGAAAACTTAACATATAATTGGTTATCTTTCAGAGTCTGAAGAACGATCCGAAAAATGCTGCTTATGCTCCTCTCGACTGCGGGAGTATATCAAGATATCATCAATAAAAACAATCACGAATGAATCCAAATACAGTTTGAACATTCAGTTCATCATATCCATAAATGTTGCTGGGGTATTTGGCAACACAAATGATATCATTAGAAACTAATAATGCCCATACCGAGTCTGAAAAGCCGTCTTAGGGACATCGGATGCCCTAATCCTCAACTGATGGTATCCAGACCTCAAATTGATCTTTGAAAACACCTTGGATACCTGAAGTTGATCAAATAAATCATCAATTCCCGGCAATTGATACTTGTTCTTGATAGGGACTTTGTTCAATTGTCGATAATCTATTCACATCCTCATTGGTCCATCCTTTTTCTTTACAAACAACACTGATGCACCCCAAGGCGAGACACTAGGTCTAATGAAGCCCTTATAAAGCAAATTTTGCAACTGCTCTTTCAATTCTTTCAACTATGGCGGGGCCATTCGATATGGCATAATAGAAATGGACTGAGTGCCCGGAGCCAAATCAATGCAAAAGTTAATGTCCCTGTCGGGCGGCATCCCCAGTAGGTCTGTAGGAAATACCTCTGGGAACTCACAAACAACTGGTGCAGAATCCATGGAAGGAACCTCCGCACCGGAATCCCGAACATAAGCCAGATAAATCAAACACCCCTTCTCGACCATACGCCAAGCCTTTACATAAGAAATAACCCTACTGGTAGAATGACTAGAAGTCCGTCTCCACTCCAATTGAGGTAACCCCGGCAATGCTAAGGTCACAGTCTTGGTATGACAGTCCAATATAGCATGATAAGATGACAGCTAATCCATCCATAAAATGACATCAAAGTCAACCATATCGAGAGGTAGGAGATCTATGATGGTCTCAAGACCCTCAATAATAACCACACATG
Organism: Nicotiana glauca; assembly: GCA_026770625.1. Classification (NCBI taxonomy): domain Eukaryota; kingdom Viridiplantae; phylum Streptophyta; class Magnoliopsida; order Solanales; family Solanaceae; genus Nicotiana; species Nicotiana glauca. Next base: position 35,718 of record MU716268.1, read on the forward strand.
AGTTATAGACATGATATATAATAATAGAATTACCCACCGGTGTGAAAACATACACAAAAGCACTCAAAGAATCATGAGGCACAACCAAATATGAAGCAAATTAAGATGATACATACGAATAAGTAGATCTCGGGTCAAATGATACTAGGGCATCCCTACTACACACTAAAACCATACATGTGATAACTGTATCGGATGCCTCAGCCTCAAGACTGTCTAGGAAAGCATGACATCGTGGTTGGGCCCCACCACTCTAAACTGCATCCTTGGGACGGCCTCCTGCTGGCTGGCCTCCACCTCTAGCGGTCTGACCTCCACCTCTAGCTATCTGACCCCTACCTCTACCTGACTGAGTAGGCGGTGGAACACCTGGTGCGGGGACCATGGTATGAGAACCTTGATGCTGAGAACTACTCAATGCTCGAGGGCAATACCTAGCAATGTGCCACGGATCGCCAAAAGTATAACAAGACCTCGGCTGCTGAGACTGTTGACCCTGAAACTGACATTGATGGACTGGGTAATCACCCTGAAAACTCTGGAGTAGAGGTGCACTGATAGGAGCTGGTGGTGCACTATAGGGTAGCTGATCAGAATAGTGCATATGAGAGCGACAGCCACCTGAAACACCGTAAGAAGCCTGGAGTGCTGAATGAAACAACCTTGGAGGATGGCCTCTACAAAAAGAATACCTACCTCCAAACGAGGCACCACTGAACCTACCAGAATGACGAGGCCTCTTGTCAGACCTCTGAACACTCGCCTGAGCCAAAACCATCTCAACTCGTTTGACCACATTGGCCGCATTCTTGAAACAAATCTCGCTTCCTATCTCCTTAGCCATCTACAATCTGATAGGTTGAGTGAGTCCCTCAATAAACCTCCTCTCTCTCTCTCTCTCTCTCTCTCTCTCTCTCTCTCTCTCTCTCTCTCTCTCTCTCTCGATGGGGAGTATAAGAAGAGCATGATGGACCAAATCAACAAACCTAGTCTTGTACTAAGTGACAGTCATAAAACCCTACTGAAGATGATCGAATCATCTGCGATAATCCTCTCTCTAAGCGATAAGAAGGAATTTCTTGAAAAATAGCTGAGAGAACTGGTCCCAAGTCAAGAAAAGCGACCCAACTGGCCTAGTCAACATAAAATCATTCCACCATCTCTTGGTGGACCCTATCATCTGGAATACAGCAAGGTCGACCCTCATTAGTCTCCACTATCCTCATGTTCTGCAACACCTCATGACACCGGTCAAGATAATCATGTGGGTCCTCAGAATCTGCCCCGTTGTAATGAACCGAGAAAAGCTTGGTGAACTTGTCCAACCTCAACAAAACCTCAGAAGACATAGTGGATCCACCATCGGCCTGAACCGCAACAAGCGGCTCAACTACTTTTTACTAGCTGAGTTGCTGGAGTCTAAAACTAAGGAGCTATCTGCTCCGAAGTGTGGGTAGAGGGAGTTTGGGCCTCTACCCCATCTTGAGAGACGGCTGGTGCTACTGGAAATGTGCCAGTCTGAGCTACGCTCTCTATAAGGCCCACTAAATTGACCAAAACATCCTGAAGTATCGGGCTAGTGATGAACCCCTCTGGAACCTGAGTTGGTCGTACCGACACGGTCTGGGCCGGAACTTTATCATACAACTCCACTTAAGGCTCTGCCACTGGTGCAGTTGCTCAAGCTTTATGCTAATCCCTTGCCCTGCCTCGGCATCTGGCACAGCCTCAGCCTCATCCTCTACCCCTTGTAAGAGCTGCCACTAGGGGCTCGGGTTGTTGATCAGCTGATGAAGCCGTACGTGTTCTCGCCACTGCAAAAGAACAAGAGTATAAAGTTCGATTAACATTGAGAAATCAAATCGCATGACAGAGAAAAATAGAAGTGAAGTTGTTCCTAAACTTTGCAGCCTCTAGGGATACCGACAGACGTCTCCATACCGATCCCTCAGACTCTACCTAGCTTATTTGTGAATTGTGAGACCTAGGCAGCCTAGTGCTCTGATACCAAATTCTCATGACTCGGATTTTTCGTCGTCGGGATCGTGATGGTGCCTAACTTTTAGGATCTAGGCAAGACAACAGATAAAGATCTACTATGCTAACCGTTGTCCAAAATAGTAAATAACAATAGTTTAAACCAAAAAAAAAGTGAGGAAGCGCGAAAATTTATAACAATCTAAACTCTAATACACGACTACCCAAAATTCAGTGTCACAATCCACGAACTTCTAAGAATTACGACAAATACATTGTTAAAAGGAAATATATATGTTCTCTAATTAAAAAGAAATCAGGAAGACTAGGGTAAATGGAAGGGGACTCCTGGGTCTGCGAACGCCAACAGATCTATATTGGGTATCCTGATGGACTGAAGGCAGCAACCCTACTCTGACCAATGAGGTTCAGTATCAAAATCTGCATAGAAAGTGCAGAGTGAACTATCAGTACAACCGACCCCATGTACTGGTAAGTTTCGAGCCTAACCCCGACAAAGTAGTGACGAGGATAGGACACAACAATAACATGAACATGTGCAGTTAAATCATAAATGAGAAAATAATAATAGATGGAAATTTAGCAGATAATAACGGGAATTGGGAGAACATGCTGAGGGGAATATCAAATCCTGAAAATAGTACATTAAAGAAATGTAGTAAATATCATGCTTTGCACCAACGAAGGTAACAATATAGCAGACAAGTGCACAGTATCACCCTTCGTGCTTTTACTCTCATTCTCACCATAAGAAACAGTAGAAACGGCACGGCATCGCCCTTCGTGCATTAACGTTCTCATAACATAGCACGACATCACTCTTCGTTCTTTAACTCTCTCATAGCATGGCACGACATCACCCTTCGTGTATTATCACTCACAAAATATGGCACGGAATCACCCTTCGTGCATTATCGCTCTCTCGCAAAACATCGCACGACATCACGTTTCGTGCTTTACACTCTTCCTCACCCAAACAACAGAACAATATCAACCTGGCAAGGGATTTGTCAATAACAAACCTCATTTCAATATTTAACTTCAAAATATAAATCTCAACTTGAATCAATACTCGACCAATATCAATTCCAGGAAAAACATGATAAGATTTGCTTAACATGAAGAATAACCAGTTTAAGCATGAATCGTACGAATAAAGAATACAACAGTGACAAGTATAAGACTCACTCGCATGCTAAGACCCAACAACAACGTATAGATACTCGTCACCTCACCTATATGTCGTAGTCAACAACCAAACACATAGCAAATAAGGCAACAATACCTAATCCCTCAAGCTAAGGTTAGCCACAACACTTACATCGATTCCATAGCCAAAATCAAGCCTCAAACAGTGTTTTTCCTCTAGATTCCACCTCTGAACCACTCGTATCTAATCATAGTTAACTTAATAAAATCAAGTATTGCTAAATAAATCAATTACAATACATAATTATAGGTTTCCTAATGTTTTTCCCAAAAAGTCAAAAAACCGACCACGGGCCCCCTTGGTCAAAACTCGAAGTTCGGACCAAATCCGGATTACACATTCACCCTGAGCCCGGATATATAATTTGTTTTGGATTCTGACCTCAATTTGTGGTCTAAGTTCCCAAATTTCAAAATTCCTAAGTTTTACCCAAAAACACCCAATTCCACAATGAAAAACCCTAGATTCTAGGATAAAATCTTGTAAAAATATGTAATAGATTGAAAGAAATGAGTTAAGAATCATTTGCCAATGATTTGGGGAAGAACTAGCCCTTGGAAAATTGTCTCTTAAAGTTAGGTTTTGAAAAATTGGAGAATGAATAAAAAATCTCGTCTAAGTCCAAAGTTATCAGTTGTAGATGTCGTATTTGCGATCTGAGCTTCGCAAATGCGAAGCTCGCAAATGCAAAGGGGCTACCGCAATTGCAAAGGGGCTACCGCAATTGCAAAGCCTTTACAAATCTTGCTGCCTTCGCAAATGCAAGGAATGTGTCGCAATTGCGATCACTGGCCTCGCAAATGCGAACAAAAGATCGCATTTGCAATCCATACCCCTTTTAAGCTCTCTTCACAAATGGGAAGGAAAGTTCACAATTGCGAACACAGGCTGGCCCAGCTTCTGTTAGTATTTACGATGAGAAGTTCGTAAATACGACTTCAACAGTGATTACAAATGCCAACCCTGACTTCGCATTTGCGAGGTGTAAGGCCTGCAACACAGCTGAAGCACACCAGCTATTTTTCTAAGTTCCAAACCACTCTGTAGCCTATCAAAAACTCACGCGAGCCCTTACGGCTCCAAACCGAACATGCACACAAGTCTTAAAACATCATACAAACTTGCTCATGTGAATAAATTGCCAAAATAACATCTAAAATTATGAATTTAACATCAAAACACATGAAATACTTAAGAACATTTGAAAATCCTATTTTCACAATTGGACATCCGAATCACATCAAATCAGTCCCATTAATCACCAAATTTCAAAGCATGACTTAAATATTATATTAAACCTGTACCAGGATCTGGAATCAAAATATGGAAAAGATACCAACAAGATCAAACATTATTCAACTTTTTTAACTCCTTAAATTTTCAGTTTAACAATTTTTAACAAAAATTTATTACTCGGGCTAGGGACCTCGGAATTCGAATTTCGGGCATACGCCCAAGCCTCATATTTTACTATGGTCCCTCGGGGACCGTCAAAATATGGGTCCGAATCTTTTCACTCAAAATGTTGATCGAAGTCAACTAAAATTACTTTTAAAGGGAAAAGTTATTATTTTCTCAATTTTTCACATAAAGGCTTTTCTGGAAATGTGCTTGGACTGCGCACACAAATAGAGGAGAAGTAAGATGAGGTTTTTAAAGCCTCGGGACCCCGAGTTGGATTCTAAAACACAAGATGACCTTTTGGGTCATCATAATCCTATTACGACCCTTATTTCTCCCATTGATTAATTTGGTGTTGCTCAAGTCTTGTCTTCCTGTAATCAATTATTAATCATCCTGAATAACATTTAAGCTAGAAATTACTTGACGATTATTTAAATCTAATCCTTGTGAAGACGATAATTAAACTATACTATCTCTGGCCAGCGAGTATCAATTTTATGTTGTGTTTGAGCTCGTCAAATTTTGGCGCCGTTATCAGGGATTAGCAATCAATATTGTTCAAAATTGTTTTTGGTGCTAATTCAAGAACTAATTTTATGTTCTTGCTTTCACGTTTTCTCACTTGTGTGCAAGAAATAGGTCTAACTTCTCAGGTGTATGACTCGATCTTCTTCAAATGAAGTGATACCATACAAAATGGAGTTGGATAAACATACGTGACAGCTGAAAGAAGTAAGAGGATTCACCAAAAAATTTTATGGGCAATATTCGACCCAAGATTACCTGCCAATAAACGGTGTTGATGGAATCGATTTGGCTACAAGAGAAGTAACCTAACAAATAGAAGTAGCTGCACGGGCAGTTGCTAACGCAACTATAGGATTTAGTGAAATCGTTAGTGGCGACGGAGGACAGAGGTTCAACCTGAATTGTGCTCTTGTGGAAGATGCATTCGAAAATTTGGATCCTAGGGTAGGAAGATCATTAGATGACTATGCCAGACCAGTCTACAACCAACGACAGTCCAGTGTGAGACCCCACCCATGGATGTTAAAAAAATTGAACTCAATCAAGAAGCTATCTAGACTATTAAATAATTGTATCTACATAGGCAAACCCAACGAAGATCTTAACATTCATATGATGGACTTTGATGTGATCATGATCACTTTCCGCTATAATGGAGCATCACACAACACTACATACCTCCGAGCATTTCCTTTCTCACTAAAGGATGATACAAAGTAGTGGCAACAGGGTCTACCCACGAGGTCTATCTGTACGTGGGAAGAGATGACTACTAAATTTCTAGACATGTACTTCTTTGATGCTAAAACTGGAAAGATAAGAAAAGATATTCACAATTTCAGTCAATATGAAAGATAAATTATGTTGGAGGCATAGAAATGGTTTGAGGAGCTTCTACAAAGGTGCCCACATCAAGAAAGGCTTAACTCCTGCATCAAGAAAGGGTACTAAATAGTGTAGTAGGAGGCCCATTTATGAAGAAAACTCCATAAGAGATTGTCGCTCTTCTTAATGAACTATCTAAAGATGCGAATCAATGGCCTACTAACCAAGGTGAATGACGAAGGTCAGCCGGTGTGCACATTATCTATTGAAATGCAAGCCCAAATATCTATTATGGCTAAGGACATTAAGAAGTTGACACTGGCTCAAGTGCAAAATCAACTACAATAAGGATGTGACTTTTATGGAATGGGTCATCCAACACATGAGTGTCAGGCCTTAGCTACAGATGAAGTGGTGAATGTTGTGGAAAGTTTTGACAGAGGCAAAAAATAAGGTAGTAATAATTTCAACTCCATGGGGCAGAGGTACCCCGAAATTTCATGGAGTTAACCTGGTGGTAGTTTGAATACATGGCAACAGAATAATCTCATACCCCAAAGAGCTATAAGCTTTCAAAATAAAAAAAGGTAGCAATACCCACCCCAACTCCTAATCATTCTAGCATGGAAGATATAATGATAGATTTGCTTATTAAGACAAATGAGAGACTTGAAACTCATGGCACAACCATCCGAAAATAGAGCACAATCATCTAGAACTTGGAAAAATATGTGGGGCAAATTGCTAATCTATTGTCTGCGAGGGCTCTAGTAAATCTGCATGCTGATACAGAAGGAATCCAAAAGAAACAATAATTGTAGTATCATTGAGAAGTGGGAAAGTATTAAAAGACCCCATTACAAAACAAAAGGGTGAGTTGTTTCAAAGACAAGAGAAGACTATTGAAGAGATAAAAAATAATAAAAAATAATAAAATAAAGTGAGGGTATATCCAGAAGGGAAGACTAGAGCTCTGGAAAGGAAGAAGAACGAAAATTCAATGAATGAGGAGGGTGAGGAAAGCAAATATATGCCTGCTCTACCTTTCCCCTAACAATAATTAGAGAGAAGTTGGACAAACAATTTAAGCGTTTTCTAGAAGTGCTCAAGCAAGTGCATGTTAATCCATCCTCCATATAGGTACTCTCACAAATGCCAGCATATGCCAAGTTCTTGAAGGAGATTTTTTCAAAAGGCGAGAAGTGTAAGAGACTTCGATTGTCAAGCTCACTAAGCATTGTAGTGCGATTCTGCAAAATAGGTTCCCTCAAAAGCATGGCGACCCAGGGAGTTTCACAATACCTTACTCTATGGGAAGTACTAACTTTGAAAAATCTTTGTATGATACTTATGCTTCTGTTAATCTTATGCCCTTGTCTATTTTCAGGAAACTTGAGAAAGAAATTCGAGCGATCAGATTTGTACATGCGTCTTTGCAAGTGGCAGATCAGACCATAGTAATACATGAAGGAATAGTGAAAGATGTGCTAGTTCGGGTGAACACATTTACATTTTCTATAGACTTTATCATGGTGAATATGGAAGAGAATAAGAAGGTCCCTCTAATTTTAGGGATACCATTCTTGGCTATTGGAAGAGCTATATTGGATATTCAAGAAAGGCAACTCATGCTAAGAGTAGGGGAAGAAAGAGTGGTGTTCAAGAAGAACGAAGCAATAAGGGCACCTAGAAAGGAATTAGTTGCATACTCTGAGTTTAAGGTGCCTGTCGAGAAGGAGTTAGTTGAAGAGGACAAGCATGATAAGTGTGGGGTACACCAACAAAGGTCAGAGAATAAAATCTCGACATAGATGTGTGCATTGGGTCGGACGTGCAAAGTGGACCCCGATATTGATTCAGGAGAGTTTCTTTTACCTTTTTCTTTTGATTTGTGTGTCACGGGGACATATCACAATTTAAAGTGTAGGGTGGGGGATGTAAATATGTATGTGCGCGCGTGTGCGCGCACACACACACACACACATATATATATATATGTATGAGTAGTTTTTCTTCTCTTTTTTCGTTTTATAGCTTTTCTTTTTTGCTTTTTTATTTTAAAATAATTTAAAAATTTCAACTTGAAACTACTCCCACCCAATTGGAATGGGTAGTTATTTTTCTATATATTTATATTTCATTTTTATTATAGTTAATTATAAGATATCTATATTTATTACTTCAATTAAGTAACCAATATATATATGGTAGTTTTTTATTTTTTATTATTTTCATTTTTAAATATATTTAAATTTGAAAAGAATAACCTATAAGTAATTATTAACTAAATAACTAATTTAATAACTAATTATGCCATGTGGCTTTTTCTGAAGCTGCCACCTGTCTTAAGGAGAGGACTTTTTCCTCTCCTTTTAATAATACTAGTATAGTACCCGCGCGATGCGCGGTAAGTAATAATTTGAAAAGAAGAGTGTATATATATATATATTAAAAATATGTATATTACAAATTATAATTAGCGAGCGAATACAAAAGGAGTTAAATTAAACTTAAGTAGATGAATTTTGTTGAGAATAATATAGGTGGCTAAGTATGAAAGAAGTGCATGACAGTAGTATTTGAAGAAAGTTTCCAAAATCCTGTGAAGCTAGTTCAGAGTTATGGTGATCTTCAAGACGTATAACAAAAATGAAAAAGTCAAACATCACAATTTTGAGTCTAATTTATAACGCATGAAGTCATATTAAATAGTATTTTATTGTTTATCTTATTGATGTTCATCGAAGAAATGAATCAATTTGACAGATAGATAAATTATTTAATTTTGATAATTGATGTATTAGCTGTATTTTTTTACAGAGTATCAACGAAGAGCAGTAAAGCAAAAAAACAAAATGGTCTAAGCAAGAGAGAAATATGATATAGTAGTTTTACTGTCCCTCGCAAATGTTGTTATGTAAGACTGTATATGTATCTATATTCATTCCAACATTGAATTATAAAGTGCATGCCGTCCACATTGATAGGAAAATTGTTATTATTATTGGGAGAAATGTAGCTTGTACGACAGAAAATAATATAGTAACAGAAGATAATGGTTCAACCTTCAAGTACAGTAAGAAATTGCATAAAGGATTTGAATACCTATTATAGTGATTCCAAATAATATTTGTGTTTATAATGTACCATGGCAAATTTATATATACATAATAAGCTCTGTATGAGACAGTCTTATAAAACTTTGTACTCGAAGTTGTATACGCCATGGGACAAAAATCAAATCATGTACAAATTATTCTTTTATGTTACTTGCGAATCCATTGCTTCGTATGAAAAATATAAAATATATGTTTAATTTTACTTATCGAAAGGAACTTAAGTTAAGTTAATATTTTAATTTTAAAATGTATACTATAATGCTAGTATATTTTGGATGAATTAATATTTGTAATTACGTAAATAAAAATATATTCTTTATAAATATTTAATTTTAAATTAGGCCAAACAGATTATAAAGTATTACTATACATGAGAATTATATATAAAGAAGTAAAGAGCGAAAGTAATGTATTTATTAAAGTATTTTATATTTTAAGACATTGAGTATCTTCTTAAACTTGCCTTATTTAAAGGAAGAATTTAGTGTTATTCCATTCTGTTTTGTAATTTATGTTATACTCTTAAGAAACAAATAGAGTAAAATGACAGATAATATGGTAACAAATAACAAACTTTCATTAATTGTAAAATTAAAGGTAGTTGTACATATGGTTCTCTCATTCAGCTTCAAATTTAACAATATAAACCCAAAAAGTTCACTTGGCCAAACCTCGTGAATGTTAGTTAAAATTGAACCTAACGGTTGACTAAGTGAATCTACTAAAATTACTAAAGCTTCTCAATCAGATAGTGTAATTTTGTCTATCGAATCAATTAGTAAATCTCGAGTAATTTTATAATTTCTAATTTGTTCGCCTAATAAAGGCCTAAGTTCTCTAAAAAAATTTTATGTTTCCCTTCTTTTAGCCCTTCGATCTCTTAATATATTTTGTATGGGCGTTGTGATTTTCCTGAGAACTTCAGCCTTTGCGTCTGATTTTTTATAGGAATAAATGATGCGACGGCGAAACCTTCTACATTGTCCCATTTGTTGAATTTGAGAACTCGTAGTTGGATTAATTTGAATGTGTCCTTCTTTAGTCATATCTGAAATTAAATCAATTAAAGAATAAGAATCAGTACAACATATTCTTGTGGTAATATAGGAAATAAATATTAATTGAAACTCATAATCGATTTATACAACTACTTGAAAAGAAATTGTCAAATTGAATGAAGGACAAACATGTTT
>MU716268.1:46525-60882 GCA_026770625.1 Nicotiana glauca
AGAAGGGAAAACATGAAATGATCCAAATATGTTCTTCATAACTAATAAACTACTATAATAATCAAGTTATTCCAAGTTAGTATTTCAGAGTGTCCAGCAATGAAATGAAGACATTCTCCACCTGTCATGACACAGGTTAATGTACGTATTCTTTAGAAAGCCAGCTCCATCAATACACTAACACCATGAATAAACACCGCTGAAACAGTCGTTGGTATGGCCTGTCAAAGAAAATGTCGAAATATAATTACCAGATTGTTCCTTATAAAAAAAGAATATGATTACCAGATTGTTTGACACTGATTTGCCCTTGAACATACATATTTATTGTTAGTATTAATCTATTTAGTCCAAACAATCTGATCTACATATATAGCTAAATTAACTAATGCTTCTTAATTTGATGAACACTATAATGTTCAAAAAACAGATATTTGAACATTAAAAGAAGATAAATAAATGTCGAAAAGATACTTCGTGAGATATGCACACTTAACTTAAAAAATTGCTAGCTGTTACATATGCAAAGATAAAATGTTGTTTTATTCTTTATATACATTCCGACGATATTATTTCCAGAAATCACTGCATTTGAATCTTCTTGTACAATTGTAGCGGCAATAGATGTATCTATCTTGCCTGCTCTGTTAGCAATAAAGATCAACTCCTTATCTATCATGAGAAGCTTTTGTCTTTGGCTTTTAATTATAGATAGATATAGATTTAAATTTAAAAAGAATAACCTATAAGTAATTATTAACTAAATAACTAATTTAATAACTAATTATGCCATGTGGCTTTTTCTGAAGCTGCCACTTGTCTTAAGAAGATGACTTTTTCCTCTCCTTTTATTAATATATAGATAGATTCAAATTTAAAAAGAATAACCTATAAGTAATTATTAACTAAATAACTAATTTAATAACTAATTATGCCATGTGGCTTTTTCTGAAGCTATCACTTGTTTTAATGAGATGACTTTTTCCTCTCCTTTTAATAATATATAGATATAGACTATAAGATATATATATATTTATTAATTCAAATAAAGTAACCAATATATATATATATATATATATATATATATATATATATATATATATATATATATAATATGGTAATTTTTTATTATTTATTATTTTTGTTTTTTAGATATATTTAAATTCAAAAAGAATAACCAATAACTAATTATTAACTAAATAACTAACTATGTCATGTGGCTTTTCCTGAAGCTGCCACTTGGCTTAAGGAGATGGTTTTTTCCCTCTCCTTTTAATAATATATAGATATAGATATAAATTTTTAGATATATTTAAATTCAAAAAGAATAATCAATAACTAATTATTAACTAAATAACTAACTATGCCATGTGGCTTTTCCTGAAGATGCCACTTGGCTTAAGGAGGGGTTTTTTTCCTCTCTTTTTAATAGTATATAGATATAGATATATAGATATTTAAATTCAAAAATAATAACCAATAACTAATTATTAATTAAAAATAACTACAAATTTGAATAGGCAGTTATTTTCTTATATATTTATATCTTTATTTTTTATTATAGTTAATTATAAGATATTTATTTTTATTTTAAAATTATTTTAAAACTTCAACTTGAAACTACTCTCCGATTTGAATGAGTAGTTTTTCCTCTCGTTTTTTCATTTTTTATAGCATTTTTTTTGTTGTTTTTTTTGTTAAAATAATTTAAAAACTTCAACTTGAAACTACTCCCACCCAATTTGAATGAGTAATTTTTTTTTTAGATATTTATTTTTTTATTTTTTATTATAGTTAATTAATTATAAGATATCTATTTTTATTAATATAATTAAAGTAACCAATATATATATATATAAATTCATATATATGGTAGTTTTTTATTTTTTTAAATATATTTAAATTCAAAAAGAATAACCAATGACTAATTATTAACTAAATAACTAAGTATGCCATGTGAATTTTCCTAAAGTTGCTACTTGGCTTAAGAAGAAAGTTTTTTCCTCTCATTTTAACAATATATAAATATATAGATACTAATATACAATATTCAGTATTATTGTTATGTAACGTAACAAACGACAGCTAAGTGGCGTTTCTTGTTGAGGTAGCTGTATTAGCCAACCTAAGCATTTTTATTTCTTAAATAAAAAAGAAGAGAGACATAAATTTGCAAAGAATAGAACGAATATATTTAGGAAGGCCAGCCGAACCGATAAAGTGTGTGGACGTGCATATTATTTATCATTGCTTTTGGCTTTTGCAGGAAAAAAAAGAGGAACTTTGCAGACAGGTCGAAATTGGGGAAAAGGGTTTTTGTGGATTAGGGCTAAAAATCAATTTGATTGCGATGGCGGAGCAGGAGATGCCATATGAAATTTCTTCTCGTGGGAGGAAGCGGGCGTTGACAGAGGGAGAAGAGAGTATAAGTGAAGAAGAAGTTGATGATGGAGGAGTAGATTCAAATGATTCTGAGGAAAGCGGCGACACTGTGATCTACTACTCCGATGATTCTGATGTCGATGATACGAATCGCCATGTCTGGGACCAGTATTACAAGGAGCTGGATGAGAGCGAGGTTGGTAGATACTTATTATGCTATTAATTATTGTATGCTTTACTTTGTTATTCTTCATTGATGAGTTACTTTTAATTGTTCCGTGTTGGCTGTGCAATAGGGTTTTGATTTCTCTGTCCACCCGGGTACTTCTTTTCATGCTCCAATTTCACAGCTGCGGAGTTACCTGAAGAATCCAGAGAAGAAAAAGAGATACACTGACCTCTGCAACATGGCTATTGGATTGTTCAATTCATCGAATGTAAATGCTTTGCTTTGTTCTTTTGGTTTGAAATGGTTATATCGAAGATAATATTGACCGCAATTGATTTTTTGGCTGTCTTCTTTCTAGGCTAAAAAGTATGAGTTCGTGGATATTTTGAGGGTTAACGTATCATATGCTGCGGGGGCGTGGTATTATTTCACCTTTAAAGCCAGGGATACTGATACTGACACTGCTGATGCTGATGCTGATGCTGATGCTGTTAAGACATTTCAAGCATTGGTGTGGAATGGAATTGATGAAACCAGCAAGGTGGAATTTTGCAGGCTTAAGAAATCCTTAAGTAATGAAGGTAAACTTTGTGATCTGCACTTTCTAGTTTGTTATTTGGAATAGAACAATTTCTTGTATCAATATTATCCCCTCTTTTGAAAACTTCGCACTTTGTGGGCTGTTTTTTGGGCGGGGATGCTGTGGTAAGGTAAGCCTATCAGTTGTAGAAAAAAGCCAATTTAAACAGCTGATGATGTGCAAGATATGTCACTGCTACTGCATGCAAGAGCTACCCTGTTTATTAGCACATCAACGAGAAATCACACCTAAATGTTGATTGTGTTATGTGACCTATAAAACCCTATCATTTGCTTCCACCGGCATCATTGGTCGACCCACGATGACTTACTCTCCCAAAAAAGAGTAAACAAAAAAAGAGAGAAAGACCAGGAAACCATACTCCTCGGTATATTAATGTTTAAGACTAAACCCTGATGTGGTTTGACAGTGAAAATTCCATCATTAGTCATATTTCAGAATTGCTTGCCTGCACCATACATCTTCCATAATCGAATACAATTATCATTTTTATATGATTCTATAACCTCTTAAGGGAATCAGCCAGTGTTCTTCTACTTGTCTTTTTCATTTTTCCTTTAATATTCATGTCAGCCAAAACGGTTACTTTAATATTCATAGTGAAAATAATGATTTCTCTTGGGTTACACAAATGGAGCCTAAAGACTTGGTGTATCAAGTACAATTTAACCTCTTAATGTACTTTCAGTGGCAAATGGGTTTTAGATAGAAAGAAACCTATAAAATCAAAGAACTGGTTTTAGGAGTTTATGCATTCTTTAACAAGCAAAACTGTTGTGTTTTAATATCTACATGAAATTTGATTCTTGAAAATTTCGTGTAATTTATTATTTGGGTTTCAAAAAATTGATAGTAATATTCAGATAGAAAGTACAGGCGGAGTAATTTAATCTTGCAGTAAACAGGGAAATCTTATGCCATTTGTTCCTTCTCTCCCGAAGCATGCAACTCTTAAAAAAGGGTATGTGAACTGATGTTATACCCCTAATTAAATAACATGCACCTTTAAAATCTTCAAAAGTGGCACATAGGGAGGGAAAACGAAGGGCAGACCTTTCCTCTGCTCATCAATTTTGTTTCACTTTCTATACTACATGTTCCTCTTTGATTGTTAATACATATATATTAGCAGAATAGCCTAGGAGACCATTGTACTTGTTCCGGTTTGATATCCCAGTCCTTGTAATCAACAAAGTTTCATCTGAACACTTATAATTATTAAAATATACAATTTTAAGCCCTTTTGACCCCGCGTGTTGCTTAATCACGCTGAGATTGATGTCCACATCAGATAAAATATGCCACATAATTTTTATTATTACAATTTTTTTTTCGACATAAACTACTTTTAAAAAAAAGAAAATCTGATATTCACTCCATTTTCTCTTTCCTCCTCCCTCTTCATCTTTTTCATTTCTTTTTTTTCCACCCAACCCCCATCGCCGCCACCCTCAAGCCTCCACCAATGATTTCTCTTTCAAGAGATTACTAGAACTCAAGCAATTTATGCTTTAGACACAAGAGACTCGATTTTAAGGCTCAAAGCAATTGATATTTAAGGCTTCATTTTTTACTCAAAGGAGCTGGGTGAAACTAAGTTTGAACATTTGATATGGTGTAATTTACAAAAATTGTTGAATATTCATAGATTGCCAAAACGAAGTTCCAAATGCTAAAAGCATTCAGATTGGAGTGGTTTGCTTCGGCATTTTAGTTTAATTAATGGAAAACATGCATGTATATTTGGATATGGTTTTGGGAGAAACAGTTGTGAATGAATTGCGGTATTTAGTTTATGAAAGACCAAACTTTTTTTTTTCTTCTGAGAACAGAATATCTGTGTTTTTAGATCTAAGTGGTCTTTATCCTTTATTTACTTTTTGAGAGAGGGAGGCAGACGATGAGGAGGAGAACGACAGGGATTCAGCGAACCAGAGTTTTTCATTTTTGGGTTTTGTCTAATTTTCTTTTCCTACTATTGTCTTGTCCTTTTCTTTATTTTAAAACATTCTTTCTTAATGTTTTAATTATTTTTCGCTTTAATATTCATACTCACGCTTGTTATACGCGTGAAATACACACATTTTGTCCACCTCAGCCATCAAGTTGCCACGTATGTTCAGTCAATGGTTAGAGGGGTTTAAAGTAGTATATTTTGATAACTAAAATTGTACAGATGAAACTTTGTGGATTACAAGGACCGGGATGACAAATCGGAATAAGTACAATGGTCTCCTAGGCTATTCTGCCATATATATGTATATGTATATGTGTGTGTGTATGTGTTATGACGGTGGTGTCCAAGCCAGCTTGGACGCACGTCGACTATTTCACCGGATATCGGCTTGCTCCCACCAGCGTTGGATAACTTTTCCCACCAAGGCTTAGGCAAATGGATTTTTTTGTTTTGTTTATTGTCTCCGCTGGAATTTATGTTCCTTTTTCTCTCACTGAGCCAGTTACTCTGAAAAAAGGTCTAACAGTTAAGCCTTCTCGCCTTCAATTAATTTGGTTACAAATCAGCATCATAGTGTGGAATGAGTTATATCACTTCATTGTTTTCCCAAATAAACACTTGAGCTTTCATAGACAAAAATCATATCTCATTTGATCCTGAAAGACTTCACTCAGTTCTATAAGATAAATATATATATGTAAAAAAACAAGTAATATGATGCATAATTTCTTCTTTAGCACTAATCTTCAACAGTAAGTCACCTTATATTAGTACACATGCCTTCTTTTGTTACTCACGAGAGACATCTATAAGTCACTGAATTCCATCACAATCTTCAGTTTTATCAACTTATCTCCCATAATCACTGCATTCAATAATTTTATCTTGAAAGTCATGTGGTCATTCACTATTTATTAAGCCATAAATCTATTTATATGTCAATCATTTTTTTGCTCTGATGAATACCAACATCAAACAGGTGTGACATGAGTATGAGTACGTGTAGATTCTACGAAATACAAAAAAAAATTGACAAAAAGCTACACGTGCCCATACCGGATACTTATACAGAACTTAGATCTTTCTCGGAATGTTTTAACCCCTTCTCACTAACATTGCCAACTCCATTAATCTCTGTTTTTTTCCCTGTAATGGATAGTGAAGTGTTCTACTATTCAACTGTGATAAACTTTCATGTTTTGAGTTTTGACACGAATTAAAAGTGTCGAGTTTCTTTCTGGGTATAGGCTTAAATCCTATTAAATATGTATGCTACCTGCCAAAATGTCGGCATCTTGACGCCTTTGTGCCCAGGATAATCTACATATATGCTGATCATGATATTACAATAACAAATAACCTTGATTAGATATATAAGTTGGTGATCCTTATAAAAAAACCACATATAAGTTGCTGAATGTAGATTGAGTGCAGAATTATATAGTGTAACATTTATTTTTAAGTTGATACAAATTGCCCATTACTCAAACTGAAAAGGAAGGACATTCAATTACATATGCACTCACGTAGCATTTTTAATTGTAGCAAGTTCAGCTAATTAATTGCTTAGGATCATAAGAAATATTCGGCCAACTTGAGATAGTCCAGATATGGGTTCATGAGAAGCACCTATTTTTTTGTCAAGGAACACGATGACTTTGATAACATAACATGCATGGAACATGTATGAACATTCTGCACAGAAGTATTTGTTTCTCATTTTCTTAAAAAGCTGGATTAGATCTGAATTACTTTGATCTCCTTTAGTGAATGCATAACGGAAATTTCACATATAAGCACCAATAAACTCCAGTTATATTTTCCCAACGCCGTGGAGAATAATGCACAAATGTAAGCTCTTTCATCCCCCATTTAGTGCTCTAACTCACAAGTCCTATGCAAAATCCAGCAGTTTTCACTTTTCATGACCTATAGAAATATTTATTGAAATTTTCCTAAGATTGTTCTTTTGCAGTAGCGTAGTCTCTGGTACAAATGATTGGCATCTGATGTAACCACCTCTTTAGCAGCTTAGCAAGACTCTGGCTTCCTGCCAGCTATATACTTAATGTAAGAAATAAGCCTTTTTATTCCATGTAAACCATTATTTAATATATGTATGAAGCTTAATAACCATATTGAGGACTTAGAAGAAAGGGGGCATAACCTACAATAAAAGCCTAGAATTTATCAGAAAAATAAAAACATGTGAATAATGTTAAACTTCTTGAATTGTTACTCTTCTTCATAGCGGGGTGGACTAAATTCTATTTTCTTTCTTATTGTTTCGCTAATCTTACATTTTAGTTCTTTCTTTAAGTTTCGCTTGTCTTACAAATGAAGTTCTTTCTTTAAGTTTTATATTTTCAGTCCAGTCTTTTCAGTCACATTTATTCCTGATGAAGAGGCTTCGTGCTGTTTTTTTTTGGGATAAGGTAAAGTTTAGGCTTCTTTCTGCATTACATAGTACTAAGAGCAGTTTTTGTTGAGCAGCTGATTGTGCTGATTGTTTAGTTTAGATTATCTGTGACACGTGTGGGCAGAGAGAAGAATATCAATGTACTTCAAATTGTGAAACTATTACCTTTTCTTTTAAACACAACCAAATACACACTAATAAATCACTGAGCCCTTCATAATTATACTTTGAATATTGTTATACACGGTAAGGTTCAATGGATGACCTCTGATAGATATAGTAAATTCCATAACTCAGTGGAAAGTTGATGAAACATAGATTAACTTCATTAATAGTACTTTGTAGCCATAAGTTGCATATGCTTCTTTATCTTTCCTCTTTTAGGTCCATTTAAGGGTAACCAGACAAACAAAAGAAGAGCAACCGGAAATTGCACCAGCAAACATTACTTTAATCAAGCCTTCACAAGGTCTTGAGGACATCATGAACATATTAGATATACACAATCCAATCAGATTTTTCCCTCCCGCTTCTCCCTCATAATGGTAGGAAGAGCCGAGGCCATTAAGCTCAGTCATTCCTTACCAAATATGATGGACAAATTTCAAAATCTACATTCTCTGTCCTTGATACAACTTCGGAATTTTTAAGTTGAAATTTTTTTTCGCTCAAGTTTCCATTGTCAGCTCTCTCCCCCCACCCCGTTAGTGTTACTGACCTGTAAAGGGAACATCGCTCAGATGTTGACAATTGCATCACATTTAAAGGAGTTGGGATTTGCCACTGTTTGTATACCTCACTTAACAGGCTACAACTTGTTGGCTGGGCTAGTATATGTCGCGAAGCTCCAAATACCCAAATGTTTTTTGGAGAGAGAACATATTTTATCTGTGCTTTCATGCTATTGTGAATTTTACTAAGAGCTTGCTGATGCCTTTTGGCTATTATTCCTGCCAGATACTTACCATTGTTTCCAGCATAAGTATAAGTTGGCCTAGTTTGGATACAACTGTTTCTTTTGATGTGTTTGGTTTGAAAATGTAATTGTAACCATTGACCATATTCTCCATTTGATTTTGCTCGAAGGTTTGTTTGTGTGGGTCACTATTGGGAAGGCCCAAAGACATTCTGACCTTTTTGATCTATTGCACAATTTTTAGCTTTAACGCTTGGCGAGTTTTTGCAATATGAACCTGAGGTTTTCAACGTTTAGGTCTAGGTTCGTGTGGGCTGTCAATGCACTTTTCCTTTAAGTGTCTTCAGCATGTTCTCACAATCCGAGTTACATATAAAATATCTAACTTTGTCGTCTTTGCAACTTGTATCTCGTTCCTTGTGTTTTTGAATTGCTAGATAATATTCTATATAGGCAAGTGATAATCTTCTTGGGCACCTTCAATACTTCATCAAAAAATTTCTTTTTTTTTGGATGAAGTAATTGGTTTCAAAAATATCTAACTTTGTCATCTTTGCAACTTGTATCTCGTTCCTTGTGTTTTTGAATTGCTAGATAATATTCTATATAGGCAAGTGATAATCTTCTTGGGCACCTTCAATACTTCATCAAAAAATTTCTTTTTTTTTGGATGAAGTAATTGGTTTCATTGATGGCATAAGAAAGATGCAAAAGTTACAAAAAAAGTGTAGCAATTGTTAGCTCCTTACAAATGTTTATACAAGTACTAGGGAGCTAACAAAATTTAAAAAACTATCAGGGGAGTCTATAGGGGATAGATAAGGCCAGCTATACAAATACACGAGGCATCTAGCCTTGAGTTTGTGGGGAGAAGTTAGATACTCCATCAAAACACTTGTTGTTTCTCTCATTCCAAATGCTCCAAAAAATAGCTGTAGATATCATCTTCCATACTTTCCTGATGGTGCTATCAACTTTCCAATAACTCCAAGACTCAAAAGCATCCATGATATTATGTGGCATGACCCAACTAAGTCTAAAAAGTGATAAACATACTCCATAAATCTGCTGCAACAGGACATTGAAGAAAAAGATGGTTGTGAGTTTCTACCTCCCTCTGGCACATGTAGCATATATTCACAATCTGAAAATTCCTCCTGGCTAAGTTGTCCTGTGTCAGACAAGCCTCATGAAGTGCAGTGCAGTTGAAGCACATGATTTTGGGTTGGTGGTAACTTGATTTTCCATATTAACTTCCAAGGCCAATGGTTAGTTATTACATTATGAGTTTCTGCTGACTTGTAGGCTGCTTTGACCGAGTACTTTCCTGCATCTGCACTACCCCATTTGAACTGATCAGGTACTAGAGTGTTGCTTGAGAAATTGTTGAGTGAGGAAAGAAGTCTGAGCAGATCCTCATATTCCCAGTCTTGCTAGTTCCTTCTAAATGTTATGTTCCATGAGTTGCCTTCTCTGTACTAATGAACTGTTGAGTCTGGATCACTAACCATCTGAAAAAAGAGCAGGGTAGTCATTCCTTACGGTTGTGTTGCCTAGCCATTTGCTCTCCCAGAATTTTATTTGCTATCCATCTCCAACTGCAAAATGCTGGTTTTGTGAGAACTCCTCCAAGAGTTTGCAGATGCTCTTCCAAGCTCCAACTCCATGCGGTGCTCTAGATAGCTTGGTGCACCCCAGTGGCTTTGGGTTCCATGCTTGGCACTGATAACTTTCTTCCATAGGCTTTGCTCCTCATTTCATCAATAAGCATTTGTTGTGCAGAGCTTAGTCCTTGACCCCTAGTCCACCTTGGTGTTTTGGTAAGATAACTTTAGACCACTTTACCAGGTGGAACTTGTGACCATCTTTAGTCCCTTCCCATAGAAAGTTCCTTCTGATCTTGTCATGCTGCTTCAGGAGCTTACTAGGCATTGGAAAGAGTGGCGTCTGGTAAGTTGGGATGTTGTCTAGGACACTACTGATTAGAGTTAGTTAGTCCTCCACCCTAGACAAATACTGTAGCTGCCAAGGAGCAAGTTTCTTTTCAAAATTTTCAATGACCCAATTCCATATAGCTTCTGACTTAACTTTGCCCCTAGTGGAAGTCACAGGTAAGTGGTTGGTAAACATCCAGTATTGCAGCCTAAAATTCCAGCCATGTTTTCTAAATTATGCACCTCATTAACATAGATTACACTTTTGAGCATGTTAATGTGAAGACCTGAAATAGGTTCAAAAATAAGAAGGGTTAGATTTAGATAGAGCACTTAACTTCTGTCTGCCCCACAGAAAATCAAAGTGTCATCTACATAGAGCAGATACGAGATATTGATTGTGCTTCCTCTCCCAACATCAAAAGTTTTCAACCATTGCATCTGTTTAGCTTTATCCAACATCCTACTGAGTCCTTCCATTGCTAATATAAATAAGAATGGTGAGGGTGGGTCTCCTTGTCTCAATCCTCTCTGTGGGGAGAAAAAAACAACTGGGCTCATGTTGATTAGAGTGGAGTACTTCACGGTGGAGATATTGAACTTGATCCATTTTAATTATCTTTCCCTAAATCCCATTTGCTTGAGAATGGAAAAGAGGTAGGACCATTTAAGTTGATCAAAGGCTTTTTCTATGTCCAGCTTACATATAATCCCTGCATCCCTTTTGCTTTTACCGCCAATCAAGGACCTCGTTTGCTATCAGTGAAGCATATGTAATCTGCCTTCCTCGGATGAATGCATTTTGTTGATTTGACACCAATTTTCCCATTACTTTCTTCAACCCTTCAGCTAGGACTTTAGCTATGATCTTTTACACACTGCCAGCTAGACTAATTGGTCTATAGTCCCTTAGCTCCATTGCCCCTTTCTTTTTAGGAATGAGTGCAATGAAGGATGCATTACATGACCTAACCGTCCAACAATGCTTATGATAGTAACTCATAGCTACAAGTATGTCATGTTTAATGAACTCCCATGAGTGTTGTTAGAAAGCCATTGTGTACCCGTCGGGCCCTGGTGCTTTGTCAGGAGCACTAGAGTTAATAACTGCAAATACCTCCTCCTCATTGAAAGATGCCTCCAACCCCTCCTTTTCTTCTTCTGTGGTTGCAATTTCTTCAAAATTAGCAGATGACCTCCAACTTTCCTGCTGCTCAGTGTACAAGTTTTCAAAAAAATCCAGTGTCTCCTGCATTATTTGCTCCTTATCTTCTATGATCTCATCCCCGACCATGAGTCTGTCTATGCAATTGCTTCTTCTATGAGAGTTAGCAATCTTCTGGAAATACTTGGTGTTTCTGTCCCCTTCCTTAAGCTAAAGACGCCTGGATTAAGACGCCTGGATTTCTGCCTCCATGAAATCTCTTCTGCTTTGGCTAGCTGTTGCAGTTCTATTTTTATACTCACCATTTGGTTAGCATTAGATAAAAAAAGTTAACTACCTGTCCTCTGCAGCCTGTTCTAGTGCCATGAGTTCCTGTAGTGCCCTGTTTTTCCTGGTTTTCACCTTCCCAAACTCTTCCTTGTTCCAGGTAGTGATATCCTTCTTTAGGCTTTTTAGCTTTTGCACAAGGATAAAATCAGTACTACCAGTAAATGTGTTATTCTGCCACCAGCTCTTTAGTTTGCCAAGAAATCCTTCTGATTGAAGCCACATCTTTTCAAACTTAAAGAAGGAAGGAGTTGAATCCCAGTCACCACTCTCCAAAATAATTGGTCTATGATCTGAAATCACCTTAGGCAAGGCAATCTGTCTCACAACATTGAAAGTCATTCCAATCATTGGAGATAATGAACCTGTCAATTCTTGAAGCCTGCAAGCAATTGTCTCCTTTAGACAAGGTATATTGAGCCCCCTGCAAAGGTAAATCAATAACATCTAGGTCCTGATAATACCAGAGAACAACTTCATGCCTTTGATCTTCTAGTGCAATTCAGCCTCACTCTCAAACCTAACAACATTGAGGTCACCTCCCACTACCCAATGACCTTCCCAAACCCATATTCCTGCAATCTCACTCTACATTACTTCTCTCTTTGGATTGTTTCGTGGTCCATAGATTCATGTGAAGCACCATCTGAACACTTTTGTGGTGCTTTCTAACATACAAGAGATGGAATAGGACCCTCGGAGTGCATCTAATTTGACCCACTTTCTTTTATCCCAAACCATCACAATCCCTCCCATGGTAACTTGCTTATAACTCCACCCAATCAGCCCATCGCATTGACCCCAAAGGCCTTGCATCTCTTGACCATAGTGAGTTTGGTCCATTTTGAGGTCACTATTAGGGATGGAGTATCAATTAATTGTGCGCTGGGATCTCCCTCATACCATGTCAGTGGAAGGCTTCACATACTGCCTGAGAAGAAAAGTCGGTGTCTGAGCTAGTTGCTGGAACCAAATCCAGTGTTGTCGAGTGCATGCAAAGTGGCATGTGGACTCTCTCTCGTGGTATCCCTTCTTCAACTGCGTCTGAAGGGGGAACTGTCTGAGCTCTGGTTTGCCAAAGCCATAGGGCAAGATTCTGTCACGTTCTGTTCCTTCGAGAATGAGGGTTCAGCTGCCACACTTATTTTAATTTTAAAGCATTTGGGTCTGGTTTAAGCCTAGCTACCCTCCAGACTATTTTCTCATTAAATAACTTTGACTCCTTTGGCTTCCTTGATATGGTCTTCCTATTAATTGGACCTTTTTTGTAATATTCCTGATCTGCTCCTCAGCCATTGGATTGGAAAGCTCTTTACCCTTTTTATCATAGTGCAGTATAACTGGTGGCCCTTTATCCACTGGTTTAACAAATGAACCAACATTCAAATTAAAGCTGCCAACCTGTCCTTCTACATGTGGGACTGTGCCTGATGCCAGGCTCGAGGTACCCACTCTTGCCATCTTCTTCCTGGCTTCATCAGAAAGGGTTTTCCGGCGGGTCTGATTTTTGTATGAGCATCCTCTAATAACGAGATTTCAAAGCCCCAATCCTTCGTAATCAACTCCAGATTTCTTGGTAATTCTTCCCTTCGGTTAACCACACAGATACGGGCCCAAAAAAAGTGAACTCTATGTTTAGTGTCATAGTCAGTATCGACGAAGCCACCACACTTGCCTCCGATGAATTTCATGTATAGGGATTCCAAAAGCTTTCACCCATCGATGCTCTGATTTTGCAGATTTCATATCTGCTCCGGCCACTGGAGACCACCATTTCAAGGTCAATCTTCTTCCATTCCAGATCCAGTCACCAGCTTTGACTCTTTTTGCTTCGAATCTGGAACGGAACTCAAAAAGGAACTGGTTGTGCTTAATGGGAGTGACCTTGAGACCCGCTGTGACTTGCCATCTTCTTGTGAACCATTTCTGAGTCACTTTTGCCTAGGCTCAGGCTAAAAGGGTCATTGAACTGACCTATGAGACATTTCGAAAGGAAGTTTTCATTTCCCAACTCTTCCTGGAGTGCACCATGCTCAACATTGGCATTAGTTGTAGTTGGCCAATGTGATATATTAGCAGCTTCCTTGCAAGACCTTGATTGATCAACATAGAGATAAAATCTTGGGTCTACATATGTTCCTCTTCTTGTGACTTGCCATTAGGCTCAGGCTAAAAGGGTCATTGAACTGACCTATGACATTTCGAAAGGAAGTTTTCATTTCCCAACTCTTCCCAGAGAGCACCATGCTCAACATTGGCATTAGTTGCGGGTGTCCGACACAGGTGCGGATCTAGAGGTCGGATCCTTCGAGATGTAAATGCTAAGATTCGGGGATACGGATCCTAGTAGGGATACGGGTGCGGGGATCCGACTAAAATTAATTCAAAAAAAATAAAAATATCTCTAAATTTGTAAGAAATTTAGTGGAATACTTACGTATAGCTTGTAACGTGTGGATTTCTTTTTTATTCTCAAGTTGTAAATAA
>MU716268.1:61653-136422 GCA_026770625.1 Nicotiana glauca
CCCCCCCCCCCCCCCCTCCCCAAATTGTTTATTGTAATTGCCTTCCGGGGTAATGATTGCAAATCTGTTAGCCCCTATGATAGCTTCAATTCTAACGAACCGACCATAATCGTTAAAATTTTGGACCACCCGAAAAGTGTATGTTTGTACCTTCCTACCCATCTTTTGCAGCTGTTACTGGTCTGAAGAGAAGCTTAGATCAGCTACATTCTGTAAAAATATACCATCCCTTAGCGCCCCAGGGCCTAGCTCAAGTGGCAAAGACTGGTGGATTTGTGTCTTAGGTCACAAGTTCAAGTCCCCACACCATGCAAAGCAAAGCCTGATATTTAAGTGGAGAAAGGTAGAGGGGCGGGCCCATTATCCACCGAGTTTCGAAGGTTGCGATTGGTCCAAAGGATCGGTCCCAGACGGATTTCTTGGTCATAAAAAAAAAGAAATATATATATATATACACACCCTATCTCTTAGCTTCCTCGTTGATACTAATTAATTCAAAAGTTTTGCCACTAGGATTGAAAGTGAGCCCTCAATCTATAGTCAGGCAAGTTTAGGAAAAATATCGTCGGAGTTTAGAGATGAGAGTGGGAGAGAGAAAGTGATTCGGAGTTTAGAGATGCATTTAATTTGTTATGAGCCAACTTTACTTTACCTTTCTTTGTTATCTTGATTATTTCTTTTTGACAGGTAATGCAGGCCCTCACGGAAGCTGTGCAATGAACCTGATAGCTAATGTTTGAGAAACATCCATTTGTTTGGGTTCGTTTCAATCTTTTATGGTCGTATCTATTGTTAAGAATGTTAACTATGTTATACTGTTTCTAGCAAGAACAAGAAAGAGAATGTTGTGTTTACTTTCCCTGAGAAAATCAGGGAGAATGTTGTGTTGTTATCCGTGTCTACGTTATGTGCTGAAATGACGCTTAACTAGAGTTTATAATAGCCTGTTTGGTCAAAAGCACTTTTGGCCAAAATTTGAGGTGTTTGGCCAAGCTTTTGGAAGGAAAAAAGTGCTTTTGAGGAGAAGCAAAAGTAGTTTTGGAGGAGCAGAAAAAACTAGCTTCTCTTCGAAAGCACTTTGAGAAAAATACACTTGGAAGCAGTTTTTTAAAGTTTGACCAAATACTAATTGTTGTTCAGAAGTGCTTTTCAAACTAATTAGCCAAACACAAACTGCTTCTCACCAAAAGTACTTTTGAGAAAGGCACTTCTCGAAATAAGTTGAGCTCGTTACCCGGCGATTTGTTTCATTTTTTGTCGATGTTGCCATTGTAGTTTCCTTCTGTTCTAACTAGTTTTCAAGAGTCAAACTTCTATTTTATTCCTGGCGCTTGGCCTCCATTTCATGACTATGGCGCGTGACACCAATATTATAGCAGGATTTTTCATTGGCACTCAGATTCTTAATTGTATATCTACTAAATATTTAGCAACAATATTGAGATAACAAGTTACGATTGTAATTCGTGAACTATTGGTCATTTACTTATCCACATGGAGTAGTTTATGCGCACCCGGTGTCTACACAAATTCAAATAATACGTAAGACATTTTTACAAACATGGTTTCCACTAAATCATAGTAGTAAATTTAGACATAATTTCACTTTAAATTAGCATTTAAACATGATAATTTAGGATTAAATCAACAAGTTGGGAATTAAATGTATAAAATGCGATTTATGTTCATAGAGAAATTGAACACTTATTCATAGTAGAATGACATTATTTCATGAGTATTTTGTTCATCTCACGTCATGTCTATAAATTCTTCATATTGCTCCAACAATTATTGTTTATCGATCACAAAACTTCTAGAAGTGCAATTAACTAATGCTTCCTCCATTCGCCATCCAGCCTTTTGATTTTAATTTGCACAAAGCTGAGAGAAGATTTGAAACTTTAGATTATTTTACATTTGTCAGACAAGTATATGCCTATGAATAAGTATTTGGGTTTTCATTTTTATTTAATTAGAAAAATTATGTGAACAGGGATAAAAAGTAGATGTCACAAACCTTATACTAAAATGTTGGATCTCAAGAATGATTCTTCTATTTTTAAATAAATAAAATTTACTTATTTGAAAGCTACATAAGAAACGAGAAAGTGCATTATGTTATAATTTGGTTTGGTATTATATTATTTTGATTCGATCTTTCAGGCTCATTTTTGGAACAAGAAAAAAACGCATCATATCCTAACCATACTATGTCTTGCTAGTAGTGCTTTCAAATTTGTATTTTACTTTCTTGTTAATCAATCAGTCTGTTACCTCAGCAAAAAAGATTAGATTAAATGGTAAACGAATATGATCAACCTTTCAAAAATGTAACATTATGTGTTTCTCTTGCCTGCTTTGTTTCTGCCTTTGTTTTTGACTTCTACTTAACCGAAGGCCTCTAATTAACACAACAACAAGAAGTATGACGCAGCAGTATCTTAAAACAACAATTTTTAATGTTTAGCTTCTTAGTTTTTCTTGAAAGTGACACTGGAAAATGTCAACGTAATACATCCAGTTTTAGTTTTTTTAACTGAAACGATATCTACAAAACTGAATTATAAAGAAGTTTAAACTTATTACCACTTCCAACCGAGATGTTGTGAGTTCGAGTCTCCCAAAGAGCAAGGTGGGAAGTTCTTGGAGGGAAGGATGCCGGGGGTCTATTTGGAAACAGCCTCTCTACCCTAAGGTAGGGGTAAGGTCTGCGTACACACTACCATCCCCAGATCCCACTAGGTGAGATTATACTGGGTTGTTGTTCTTGTTTAAACTTATTACCACTTCCAACCGAGATGTTGTGAGTTCGAGTCTCCCAAAGAGCAAGGTGGGAAGTTCTTGGAGGGAAGGATGCCGGGGGTCTATTTGGAAACAGCCTCTCTACCCTAAGGTAGGGGTAAGGTCTGCGTACACACTACCATCCCCAGATCCCACTAAGTGAGATTATACTGGGTTGTTGTTCTTGTTTAAACTTATTACCACTAATCCTAGCGGACAAAACGAGTCACGAATGTTCCTGATTCATCTCGTCCACACCACGCACCAACAGAATCAAAGAGCTTGTTGTTACTAAATAAGGATACAGGGACTGATCGGCATTACCTATTGGAGATGAAGACTTAAAAGGCAAAATGACCCCATAAATTCTTCACCCGCAGTCCTTCCCACCCCGCATCAGTTTCTATGGAAAGTATTTTAACCCGTCCTGCCCCGTCCCAAATAAACTTAAACCCAACCCGCCCTATTTGCCATACATAAGTGGTTCTTTTTATTTTTGGTTTGATTTTCAATGCTTTAAATTTGTCATTTTCTGCTTCTAACTGCTATTATCTTCAATGCAAATTTGCCTATAAAATTAAACATGTTGCGCATATAGTAAAATTTTAGCACAATGTATTAAAATGCAAAACAGATTTCAGTAACCAAAATTTAGATGTGATCATAAAGTTGCCAAGATTTAAGCATGCTTAGTTACATGAAACGAAACAACGTAGGTTCTTTTCTTACAACGATTTGCCTAATGAAAAAGGATTATTTAAACGGAAAAGAGTCAAATGTGTTCATTTTCTATAAGAAATTAGTTATTAATATCTTCCGTTATACCTTTTTTCACTGTCCACCCCTACAGTTATCCATTTTAATATTTATGCCCCCACTTCTAACAGACCATTTTTTTTAAGACACGTGGCAGTGGCACGATCTTAAAAAGCCTAAGCATCTACCCTTTTATCCTATCCGTTCAGCCCGACCCGGTTGTTTTCTTCTCCAAAACTCGGGTTTTGCCCCATCTGAGTCGATTTCCAACTGTTATCTCTCTTCACCTACCTTTTAAAGATCACGGGTAGGATAGATGATTACTATGTTCTTGAATTGTGTACATTTTATTTGAAAAAAAATTGTACTTCATAAACGAGTGTATTATTGTACGGTTTCGAATTGGAGCCCTTCTTGTTCTTCATCTTTAAAAGTCTCCATCAAATGGTAGCATGAGTTTGTAATGAGAGTTTAAGAGTGATCCCCACATAAAAGAGAAACAAATTTGAAGGCTAGGAATAAACTAGTACTAATACTGGTAATTTGAATGCATCAAACTAGGGTGTTCAAACCGAACCGGAAAACCGCATCAAACCGATTAAAAAATCCGACTAGGTTTGGTATTGAGTAAAAAAACCCGAACCAAACCGTCATATAAATATATAAATTTTATTTATATTTTAAAGATTTTATAGTGAATTTTTTTTTAGAAAATATAGAAATATTTGGGATCCTCTCATGTATTAACCTTTAAAGCGTAAATTAACGAATAATGTTAGACGACTAAGAAAATAACTATTATGTGTTACTAAAAAAATTCTCCCATTAGAATATATTATTAGATCATATATTTGTAAATTTTTTCCATATTTACTAACTATATATTCATTTATCAAAGATTTATCTATAATTTTAACGAAGTAGGATTAAAATAATATTCATGTAACAAAAAAATCCGAAAACCCGACAAAACCGAACCAATCCAAATCGATATAGTTAATTTGGTTCGGTTTTGATAAAAACCGAACTAACCCGGTCCATGGACACCCATCAAACCCACAAAACTCTGCACCTTTTGCTTCTTTTCTTGAAAAAAGAAATTTAGCTTGGAAACTCTTGCACGAAATCAATCTTTGGAATCCAACCCAATCTGCCAAATTATTGCTCTACTTGCTCCAAATTCAATCATTCTCTAATCAAATTCATACCATTGAGTTGTTGTACACTGATTTCCACATTTTAATTCAAGTTATATGAAGATTATTCATCATTCACAAATTTGATGCCCTCCGTCAGAGAAAACACATAAAGGGAGGAGGCACATATGGTGAAAAAAGAGATAGAGAGCACGAGAAGAAACACACGAAAAGGGAAAACACTTAGAGCTTGTCTAGAACTTGAAAGCCACCTTAAAATGGATTTGGATGTAATTACACAATTTGACATGTTTGTTTGGCCAAGTCATTACTTGGTGAACATGGAATGGGGAGTAATTAGAGTGATGTAATTACACTCTCCAATTCTCAAGGGGAATGTGAGAATTGGTGGTAATTACAAGGTTGTTTTTTAGTTTCTTTCCTTTTTGTTTTATTCTAATTTATTTTCTTTATAAATTTTTATTTTTATTATTTTAATTTTTTTATTTTTACTTTTTAATTTCCTTTGAAATTTAAAAAAATATTTTTTTTGTACCTTATTTATCTTTTATTTCTCTATCTTTACTTCTTGTGATTCCACGTAATTGCTTATATTTTATTTTCTATTTATTTTATTATTCTATTTTTTGAAACAACACCTCATAATATTAAAAATAATGAGTCATTAACAAACTTAACATATAATGAGTGATGCAATTAAAATAAAAAAAATTATTGTTGAATGTGGTTATAAATTTATCATGTTTCCTAATCTTAAGTTGTAGTGAAACTTACTATTATTATGTTGGAATTTGGCATATGCTAAACGATTTTTATTTTTTTTTGAATTTTGAAAATGTGTTATATTTATGGTTCCAATTTACTTGTTTTAGTAGTATCGGTTCACATTACATGTTATTTTTAGTTAGAATTGATAGATTAATTTTGTCAAATATTTGACTAATATTATGACATTATATTTATAAATATTAATTTATTTTATCAAACATGAATTTCATAATTTTCTTAAAAAACGTATATTTTTAATTTTTGTACCGGGTAGGGTAAAAAGTGTAGATGGTTAGGTTTTATAAGATCGTGCCACGTGTCTTAAAAAATGGTTTGTTAGATGCGTGAGCATAAATATTAAAATGGGTAACGGTATGTCACGACCTGGATTTTCCACTATCGGGATCGTGATGACGCCTACTCGTGGTATCTAGGCAAGCCAACTTAATTACCGTTTCCATTACTAAACAATTATTTTAACAGTTCATAGCATCAATATAGAACATGAAATGTAATAAGGACAATAGCGAAAGTCTGATTTATAAATACGAATCAAAACGCGAAACAGTCATTAAAAGCCTCTACCCAAGATTTGGTGTCACGTTACTCACGAACTACTAAAGATGTACTAAAAACAATGGTCTGAAATAAATATATAAGTTGTCTGTCTCGAAAATAACGAGGCAACAGTCAAATAAGAATAGCATAAAGAAGAGACGCCGGGCCTGCGGACGCCTGCAAGGCTACCTCAGTCTCGTGATAATGAAATCCTGCTCCCGTACTACTGCTGCTGCTGCTCCTCAAAACCTGGACCTGTACAAAAATGTACAGAAGTATAGCATCAGCACAACCGACCCCATGTGCTGGTAAGTGTCTAGCCTAACCCCAGCGAAGTAGTGACGAGGCTAGACTAGACACCATATAAATCTGTGCAGTTATAAATATACAACGGAATCGAAATACCAAATAACTAACAATATGGGAGGGGGAAACATACTATGAGGAGATAACATTAATAGCAGAAATCCCGAATAACAACTAAAGCAGCTTAGATTCACAATAACCAAGGAAACAATGTTCAATATAAACACATAGTGCCAACAACTGTTGCGACGTGCAATCCGCTCCACAATATCACTATTGCGGCGTGCAACCCACTCCACAAATATCACTGTTGCGGCGTACAACCCGCTCCACAAATATCACTGTTGCGACGTGCAACCCGCTCCACAAATATCACTGTTGCGGCGTGCAACCCGCTCCACAAATATCACTGTTGCGGCGTACAACCCGACCCATACCATTTATCAGGTATCACTATTGCGGCGCGCAACCCGACCCTCATATATCATTGTTGTGGCATGCAACCCGACCCATACCATTTATCAGGTATCATTGTTGCGGCGCGCAACTCGATCCTTATATATTATTGATGCTGCGTGCAACCCGCTCCTCAATATCATTTAACAGATTGATTTTCCAAACAATAGTCACAATTAAGAGACATAAAAATAAGCAATTATTTGACAAACATCCCGGCAAGGGAAATAATCCAGCAAGTTCAACCAAACGTCCCGGCAAGGGAATAACTAACAACGCTTTTTTACTTTTTCTCATCTCATAATTCACTCTTCTATTTTTGAGTCAACGCTCCAATTAATCAAGTCAATTCGTATGCCTTCAATATTCGTATCACAGTTCGAGCCAATGCTCCCAAGAATCAATTAATCATTTTACCGTTCACATGTTAGTCACAACATATAAAATTTTTCCAGTAAACACGGAGTTCACAATCAAGTCATGGTAATCACATTATAAGAACTCACGGTCATGCTAGACACCGATGTATAGATACTCGTCACCATACCTATACATCGTACTCGATCACATAGCAATTAGCAACAAGACTCAACTCCTATTCCCTCAAGCTAGGGTTAAACCAAACACTTACCTCAAAGCCTTGAAATCCACTTAATCCTCAACTATCGCTTTACCTCGCGGTTCCACCTCCAATTCGCTCGAATCTAATCACAAATTGTTCAATTACTTTAATAAACACTATATGAATTAATTTGAATGCATAAAAATGATTTTCCCAAGTTTTTTCCAAAAATTCCAAAAATGCCCCCAGGCCCACGTAGTCAAAACCCGAGGTTCGGATCAAAACCCGGTTACCCATTCCCCCACGAACTCAAATATGTAATTTGTTTTGAAATCGGACCTCAAATCGAGGTCCAACTCCCCAATTTATAGAAAACCTAGGTTCTACCCAAAAATCCCAATTTTACCCATGAAAATCCTTGATTTTGAGTGAAAAATATGTTTAATGATGTTAAATATTGAAAGAATCGAGTAAAAATCAACTTACAAGTGATTTGGGATGAAGTTTGCTCTTGAAAAATCGCCTATGGGGTTTGGGTTTTGAAAGAATGGTGAAAAGTGATGAAATTTCGACTAAGTATAAAAATTGCTGGGCTGCGGATATGGCAATTGCGAACCTTAGTTCGCATTTACGAACACTGGGTGTTTTGCCTGACTTCGCATTTGCGAACTTGGGCCATTTGGGGAAGGTTCGCATTTGCAATATTTTAGTTCGCATTTGCGAACTTGGGCCATTTGGGGAAGGTTTGCATTTGCGAACATTTGATCGCATTAGCGATCATAGGCCAAACTTTCCCTTCTTCGTATTTGCGATGTAAAGTTCGCATTTGCGAACATTGGCCTGCCTGGGCTGGTTTCGCATTTGCGAACCAGCTTTCGCATTTGCGATAGCTGGGCATTCGCATTTGCGAACTTTGGCTTCGCATTTGCAAAAATTGCAGAAGCCTTATACCAGATTTTCAAAACATGAGAAATGCAATCCGATGCCTATCCAAAACTCACCCGATCCCTCGGGGCTCCAAACCAAACATGCACACAACCTCAAAAACATCATACGGACTTACTCACGCTATCAAATCGCCAAAATAACATCATTTGCATAGAATCAAGCCTCAAAACTCATGATTTTTCTTCTAAACTTCATAAACTTTCAAACTTGGAACTTAAGGTCCGAAACACGTCAAACGACGTCCGATTTCGACCAAACTTCACAAAAAGCGCTTAAATAATATATAAGACTTTTATCGGGCGTCGAAACCAAAATACGAGCCCAATACCATAGTCTTTTAATCAATTTTTATTTCTATTTTCCTTAATAATTTCACGAAAAAATTCATATCTCGGGCTCTAGACCTCCGAATTCGACTCCGGGCACATGCTCGAGTCCCATATTTTTCTACGGGCCTTCCGGGACCGTCCAATCTCGGGTCCGGGTTCGTTTACCAAAATGATGACCAAAGTCAGCTATAATCATATTAATATCAAAATTCTTTAAAATTTTCACATAATTCACTTATTTCAACATAAAAGTTTTCCGGCTACACGCCCGGATTACGCACGCAAATCGAGGCAAGTAAAAATAAGATTTTTAAGTCCTCGGAAGCACGAAACGAGTGAGAAAACAGGTGATGACCCCTTTGGGTCGTCACATCCTCCACCTCTAAAACAACTGTTCGTCCTCGAACGGACAAAAGAAAGAAGTACCTGAGTCGGGGAACAAATGTGGATAACGGCTCCGCATATCAGACTCGGACTCCCAGGTCGAGGCCTTAGGGGGCTGACCTCTCCACTGAACACGAACAGAGGGAAAACTCCTAGATCTCAATTGCCTGCCGGTCTAGAATAGCTACCGGCTCCTCCTCATAAGATAAATCCTTATCCAACTGGACAGTACTGAAGTCTAACACATGTGTAGGATTGCCGTGGTACCTCCGAAGCATAGATACATGAAAAACTGGATGCACGACTGATAAGCTAGGTGGCAATGCAAGTCTATAAGCCACCTCTCCCACTCGATCAAGAATCTCAAACGGACCAATGTACCTAGGGCTAAGCTTGCCCTTCTTTCCGAACCTCATCACGCCCTTCATAGGCGACACCCGGAGCAATACCCGCTCACCAACCATAAAATCTACATCTCGGACCTTACGGTCTGCATAACTCTTCTGCCTAGACTGAGCTGAACGCAGCCTTTCCTGAATGATCTTGACCTTATCTAAGGCCTACTGAACTAAGTCTGTACCCAATAACCGAGACTCTCCCAGTTCAAACCATCCGACTGGAGTCCGACATCGCCTACCATACAACGCCTCATATGGAGCCATCTGAATGCTAGACTGATAGCTGTTGTCGTAGGCGAACTCTGCTAAAGGTAAAAACTGGTCCCACGAGCCTCCAAAATCAATGACACAAGCTCGGAGCATATCCTCCAAAATCTGAATAGTCCGCTCGGACTGACCGTCTGTCTGAGGATGGAATGCTGTGATCAACTGAACCTGAGTGCCTAACTCTTGCTGAACCGATCTCCAGAAGCGCGAGGTAAACTGCGTACCCTGATCTGAAATGATGGATACCGGTACACCATGAAGGAGAACAATCTCCCGGATATAAATCTCAGCTAACCTCTCAGATGAATAGGAGACTGCCACTAGAATGAAATGCGCTGACTTGGTCAGCCTATCCACAATGACTCAAATAGCATCAAACTTCTTCCGAGTCAATGGAAGTCCAGTAATGAAATCCATGGTAATCCTCTCCCACTTCCACTCGGGAAGCTCAATCCGCTGAAATAAACCACCAGGTCTCTGATGCTCATACTTGACCTGGTGACAGTTCAAACACCGAGCCACATACGCAACAATATCCTTCTTCATCCTATGCCACCAATAATGCTGCCGCAAGTCCTGATACATCTTCGCGGTGCCCGAGTGAATAGAATACCGAGAACTATGGACCTCCGATAAGATCAACTCTCGAATCCTATCAACTTTGGGCACACAAACTCTTCCCTGCAATCTCAACACACTATCATCATCTAAGGTCACTTTCGTGGCACCTCTACGCTGCACCGTGTCTCTCAGGACACACAGATGGGGATCATCAAACTGCCGATCACAGATACGCTCCAATAGAGAAGAACGAGCGACCGTGCAAGCCAATACTCTGCTGGGCTCAGAAATATCTAATCTCACAAATCGATTGGCCAAGGCCTGAATATCTAATGCAAGCGGCCTCTGGCTGACCGGGATATAGGCAAGACTACCCATGCTGGCAGACTTCCTACTCAATGCATCGACCACCACATTGGCCTTACCCGGGTGATATAAGATAGTAACATCATAATCTTTCAACAACTCTAACCACCTCCTCTGCCTCACATTCAACTCCTTCTGTTTGAACAAGTACCGAAGGCTCTTGTGATCCGTGTACACCTCACACGTCACACCACATAGATAATGCCTCCAAATCTTTAAAGCATGAACAACCGCTGCCAACTCTAGGTCATGAACCGGATAATTCTTCTCATGAATCTTCAACTGCCTTGAAGCATAGGCAATGATTTTGCCATCCTGCATCAATACTGCTCCCAGTCCAATACGGGAAGCATGACAATAGACTGTATAAGGCCCTGAACCCGTGGGCAAAACCAATACCGGTGCCGTAGTCAGAGCTGTCTTGAGCTTCTGAAAGCTCGCCTCACACTCGTCTGACCACCTGAACTGGGCACCCTTCTGGGTTAATCTGGTCATCGGGGCTGAAATAGATGAAAATCCCTCTACGAACTGACGGTAATAACCTGCTAACCCCAAGAAACTCTGAATCTCGGTCACTGAAGCTGGTCGAGGCCAATTCTTGACTGCCTCAATCTTCTTTGGGTCTACCTGAATTCCCTCTGCTGATATAATATGACCCAAAAATGTAACTGAACTCAACCAAAACTCGCACTTCGAAAACTTTGCATACAACTGACTATCCTTCAGAGTCTGAAGAACCACTCTGAGGTGCTGCTCGTGCTCTTCCCGGCTGCGGGAGTTCACTAGAATATCGTCTATAAAGACTATCACGAACAGGTCTAGATAAGGCCTGAACACTCGGTTCATCAGCTTCATAAATGCTGCTGGGGCATTGGTCAACCCAAATGACATGACTAAAAACTTGTAGTGCCTATACCAAGTGCGGAATGCTGTCTTAGGGACATCAGACGCCCTAATCCTCAGCTGATGGTAGCCAGATCTCAAGTCTATCTTTGAGAACACTCTTGCTCCCTGAAGCTGGTCAAACAAATCATCAATCATTAGCGTTGTTTCAGGTGTTCCAAGGGTTCGTTCTAGTCCGTTTTATGATTCCAAACTTGTAGGTATGTTCAGGCGGGGCCTCGAGGGCCCCGAGCGTCGCTCGAGCTAAGTTGAAAATTTGAGAAGGAGATGAAGCTCCAGTTCTGTAATAACCGCACCTACGATTGGCCAGCCGCCGGTACGAGACCACAAAAGTCGCTTACCCATCGCAAATGCGGCTCAAAGGGAGGAGCCTAGGTTCCGCAGATGCAGCTCCTCTTCCGCAAAAGCCGTCCCAAGACCGCAGATGCGATCCCAGCTGGCCCGGCCTAATACCTCAGAAGCGGGCGATCTCACGCAAAAGCGAGACTGCAGATGCGGTCCCCTAATTGCAGGTGCAGAAATCACTGAAGGCAGTGGACCTTCATTTAATACGGGAATGTGTCATTTTTGACACATTTTACTCCATTATTGGACAATTCTAGAGCTTCAAAATGGGAGGTTTTAGCCTAGCTTTGTGAGGTAAGTTGTTCCTACTTAATGTGAGTTTAATACCTAGTTAATGGGTAGATTATAACATGTAAATTAGTGGAAATTATGGGTTTAGAGTAAAACCTAGGGTTTTGATAAAAACATGATTTAACCACGAAATTCGTTATGGAATGAAGTAGAAATCATATATTCTTGATCCTTAGGTTATGAGTAACAACTTTCTTCGAAAATTTCCGAAATTCGGCACGTGGGCCCAGGGATGAATTTTAGGAATCTTGCATTTAGGGTTGAGAAATTACTTTAATAGTTAGAATATGAACTCTTGAGCATGTGCTGGCTAGTTCTTACCCCATTAGAATAGTTTTAGATCGTTCAGCTTCGATTTGAGGGTTTGAGCGCATTCTTGAATTTGAAAGTAAGTTGGGGCAAGGTAAGTCTCATTTTTTATATATATATATATATATATATTAATTTCTCTTATACTTCTGATGAAGTTAAAATTATAGTTTAGTAAAAAAATATTACATTATTTAAATTTTGAGTAAAATACAAAATGATAAAACTAGTCAAATACTACACTAGAAAATAATGTATGAAAAGAGGGGATACAAATAATTTCATGGTATTTATATTTTGAATTAATTAATAGTACAAACGGAGGGGATAAAAATAATTTTATGATATTTATATTTTAAATTAACTAATAAATAAAAAATAAATAAATAACACTCAAGAAAATTATTGATAAATTTAGACAATTAAAGAATTTTGAACAGTATAATATAAGTTTAAGAAAATAAAAATATTTCCAGAATAAGAAAATATTTACTTATGCAATATTAAAAAAGAAGTAGTATCAAAATATTAAGTCCATTGACAAGTTAATAAAAAAGTCACATTAGTAAATGTATAGTACTAAGTACTTGCTAATTTAATAAAGAATAAATAGTGAACAAATTATTTATTTGATTACTATATGATGTGTATCCTTTTATTTTGTATGCACTTTATTATATTTTTGTACACTATATTAAACAATAAAATAATAACTAATATTTATTAAAATAATATAATATATTACATCATAATTTTATAAGATTAATATTTTGTCAAACTATTCGCACTTCGCACAGTTTCTAACACTAGTAAAAACTTACAGCTTGTTTGGATGGTTGTTACTCATTATATCGTATTGTATTATTATCCCAAAATAATATTTGATGTGACTGTTTCATTAAAATTGGTTGTATTGTATTATAAAATTTATTGTTCTGGAACAATAAAAAGTTCCATTTTTTGAAACAATCGATTTGGTGTAGTGTGATTATTTCCTATTTTGTTTTCCAATTATGCCCCAACTTATTACTCAATAATTTTTTTTGCCCTTTAACTTTTCTTTATTTTAACTCCAAATCACTCACCGATAACCTACTTTCTTCGTCCCTCTTTTTCCAAAACATCGACCGCTTCTAACTCCAACATAAAATTGCTAATTTTGTTAGAATTTGCATGATTTTTATTGCGTAGTCTATTTATAAGACATATTTGGTGATAAATTAGTAGAAATGAGTTTTCTTAAATTATTTTTATACGTAATTTTTGATAAATTTAATATTTAAACAATTGAGGGTATTTTAATAAATTTGTCAGTTGCAGTACAGTACGATACAGTCAAGTCAAACAACAAAATGTTATTTAACAACAACAAACAATACAATCTATCCAAACGTTATATTTATAAAACGATATAATGCAATACAATATATTATAAAACGATGACTAATCCAAACAAGTTGTTAAAGAAGGAGAAAAAAAAAAAAGGAAAACTGAAAATTGGAGCTCTACGCGTTTTTTTTTTAAAGGAGGGACTAAAGGTGCACTAATTTGACAAATAAAGTGGACTATTAGTACAACATGTCAGAGAGTAAGGATGATACCGAGTTTTAAACCCAAACAAGTCGGGGCCTTTTCTCCTAATCAGATTAGAAGAAGGCCTTTTGGCCAGCCAAACGATTGCACTATATATTTGACATTAAAAATCACATAGACAAACAGACATCCTAAATTGGGGGAAAAGGGGGTTAGGGCTAAGATCAATTCAGGGACCTTATTGCGATGGAGCAGCAGCAGATGCCTTGCGAGTTTTCTTCTCGTGGGAGGAAACGAGAATTGGTAGAGGAAGAGGAAGAGGAAGAGGAGGAGGAGCAGCAGCAGATGCCTTGCGAGTTTTCTTCTTGTGAGAGGAAACGAGAATTGGTAGAGGAAGAGGAAGAGGAAGAGGAAGAGGATGATGATTCATACGATTCAGAGGAAAGCGAAGTAACTGTAATCTACGACTACGCCGATGATTCTGATTTTGAGCTTCTGGACGGTACCAAGGTGGATCCCAAGGTCTGGGAACAGTATTACAAGGAGTTAGATGAGAGCGAGGTTAGCTACTTATTATACTATTATTATTATTATTATTATTATTATTATTATTATTATTATTATTATTATTGCGTGCATGCTTTACTTTGTTATTATTCGTTGGCATTATGTTTCATTGTTTTGGTTTTTGCTACAGGGTTTCGATATCTCTGTCTATCCCGGCGCCTCTTTTAACTCCTCAATTGTGCCAATACGGAGTTACCTTACTAACCCGGAGCAAAAACAAGAATACACTGATATGTGCCGCTTGGCAATTGGAGATTTCAATTCACAAAATGTAAGTGCTTGCCTTATCCTTCTGATTATTATCATATCAAGCTAATATTGATAGTAATTGACTTTTCTTTTTCTTTCTTTTTTTTAGGCTAAGAAGTTTGAGTTCATGGAAATCGTGACGGTAAACGCATCTTTTGCTGGTGGATATTGGCTTTATTTCACCTTTCAAGCCAGGGATAGTGATAGTGACTCTGATTCTGATAATGCGATAAAGACCTTTCAAGCATTGGTGTGGGATGAAATGGGTAGAACCCCATGTGTGGACTTTTGCAGGCTTAAGAAACTCTTAAGTAATGAAGGTTAGCTTTGTACTCTGCATCTTCTATCATGTTCTATACAGTGCTTTGTATAAGAATCATGCTTATGGTAAGTGGATATAGACTATGATGTGTTGATCCGTCACCCCCTTTAAAAGATTTTTATATACAGTAAATTTTCAGTGTTTCTGCCACTTATTTTCCCTAGATTGTTTTGGTGCAGCAGCGTAGACTCCGCTACAAACTATTACAAAGAGTCCGATCTGAAGTCCGAAAATTTAATAAATATAATCCGAAATCAGATCCAATCCGAAATTCGAAATTGAACGAATCGGTTCGGATTTCGGATATCCGATCTGAATTAACAGCCCTACTAGAAACCACACCTGCACCTACATGTTGATGTTTTGTGACCTTTAAACCCGGTTATTTGCGTCTGTCCAGCATCATGCTTCATCCCACTATGATTTTTTCTCCAAAAAAAATGAGAAAACATAATAAGAGAGGAGCACCAGGAAAACCATACTTCTCATTATGATCAATGTTAAGACTAAACCGTAGTGTGGTCTGATTGAGAAAATCCTATTTATAACTCTAAAACGTTTGTCAACTGTTTCCTCTAAGAGATCACCTATTCTTTTTATTTTGGATCGGACGTGATCAGCTATTGTTACCTCCGTATCCTTGATGATTGGCATAACTGAGGAAACTCATATCTCTGAATTGATTTCATGCACCATATATATATTTAGCCGTAAATGAATACAATTGTCATTTCCAACCTTGAGTCCATTATATTTCGTGAATTCATTCTATATGATTCCTCCTCGTAGACTTTTCAATTATGAGACTGTAATCACTTAAGGGAATCAACCAGACATTTCTTCTTTGTTGTCTTTTGCGTTTTTCCTTTAAATTAATTGTGAAAATAATATGAAGATTTGTTTAAAGTGGGTTTCCAGTCACATTGTTACTTTGTAAGATATATTTATGAACTTGAGTGACTTTATAGGGACAAAAAAGGATAAATGACTTTACTAGGTAATTTTCACCTTGTGAGGGTTGGAATTGCTGATAATTTTCTTTACAGGCAAGTGATACTGAGAAAAAATGATGCATTTAATTTGTTATGAGCCAACTTTGTTTTACCTTTTCTATCTTTATTAATTATTTCCTTTTGGCAGGTGATGAGGCACCTCCTTCTTCCGGTGTTGCTGCGGAAGCTGTGCAGTGAACCTGATAATGTTTGATAACATTCATCTGTTTGGGCTCGTTTCAATCTCCTATGTCTTAGCTATTATTAATAATAGGAATTTTTATCTCGTATGACAAAGGTTAACATCTTATTTATATTAAATAAATATCATTTAAATAAATTATATTCTATAGATACCTTTTATTGTTTATAACAAAATTTCTAATTTTGGTTATCTTCTACACTTAAGCCACTAAACACGTTATTTTTTATTTTTATCTCTCATTTTTCAGATTTTTCTCTCTCATAATTACCGATTTGCATTAAAACTTCTCAATACATGTTCTTTCTATCTCCTATTTTGATACACTCTATTCTCTTTCCCATTCCCTGTAACCATGCCCAAAACCAGAGAAACCTCTCACTAACACCGCTTCCTTCTTCCCCAATCTCGGCATAAACTCTAATTTTCTCTCGATTGTTATCATTTGTTTCTATAATTAGTGTGATAAGTATTTAAATTTTTTTATTTTCGCTATTTTTGTTTATTCTCAACATCTCTACTCGTCAAGTTTTCTCTAATCAATAGTATCCAACCATATTCTCACAATGTTTGATTCAACACCCCGCAAGTTGATTATCAGAGGTATACCACTAAAATTCTCACTTTCGATGGGTCCTCTTCCTCCTTGCAAATCACTCAAGGGGAATTGGATGCTGGTTTAGTAAAAAATATGGCATTGGAGAAGAGAACAAAATCTCACCATCACAAGTTCAAAGAAACCCAAGTCAAGAAATTATTAAAGGAAACAAGACTTCTCATTGCGGAAAAGAGGAAAAACATATTTTTGAAGCTTCATCTGTCAAGGGGAAGGAGGTTGAAGCAAGTAAAAGCTCAGATACATCGGAAGAAA
This sequence comes from Nicotiana glauca, assembly GCA_026770625.1. Taxonomy (NCBI): domain Eukaryota; kingdom Viridiplantae; phylum Streptophyta; class Magnoliopsida; order Solanales; family Solanaceae; genus Nicotiana; species Nicotiana glauca. Next base: position 78,835 of record MU716268.1, read on the forward strand.
AGGTAATTTCTGATGTATTCATCTATATTGTTGATGTATTCATCCTTATTTATATGTATAAACCTGTTGACTTCTCTATTTTTTATGTATATAAATACATGTACATGTATTTAAATTTATTCAAAAAGGATATTCAATGTATTTTTGTACTTACAGAAATCAATGATACAATATGTATATGTATTCTGATGTATGCAAATTGACTTTTATTGAATTGTATGTTGCATAATGCATTTATTTAGATGTATTCAAATAGTTCTTTCACTATTTTTTACCTTAATAGACTGACGTTTTCATATTGCATATAGTTGTTATAAGGATTTTCAAAGTTTCCATCACTGTTTTATTCTAATTGCAATATCTTTATTTGTTGTATGCTTATGTATTATATGTGCATATATTTCTATCACTGATATCTTACTCTAGTTTATTTTTTTGCAGTTTGTATTTAGTTGTATTCATATGTATTCATATATGTTGTACTATGAAATATGTGTTGTATTCAGTTGTATTTATGTATTTATTCTTGTTAAATGAAGGGAATTAAGTTGTTTGTGAAAAAACAACTATATTTGCACCGCATATCAGTGTATATACTAACACAGACATAGTCTCCGAGCTAAAAGAAAATCTTACTCCAGAGCAGTACAAACAACTGGGTAATACTTGTTTTGGAAATTTTATTCAAATGAAGCGTTGTGAAGACCAATATCAACTCTTTAGATGCTTCATGACTCTTTAGTTAGAAGGAAGTCCCGATGTTGTATTTTCAATACACGTTAATGGTACATCTTTATCTTTCTCAATAAGAGAGTTTGCGCTTGTGACTGACCTCAAATATGTTAGTAACCCTACTAATTTTTAGTTCAATGAAAAGGTTCCTAACTAGATTACTGAGACTTACTTTGGAGGTGCCAATCTTGTCAAAATAAAAGATTACTTGAAATGCTTTGCTGACAAGAATTGGGGTAACGACAACGATGGGGATGCCTTAAAGATAGTTGTGTTGTATTTAATACACACTTTTATTTTTTCATCCGAGAAGAACATCACAACCATCCCAAGGCTACATTTTGACTTAGTCGAGAGTGGGCGCTATTCTAAATATCCATGGGTATAAAAGCATTTGAAAGCCTTGCAAAATCTATTAGCAAGAAGATGGATGCTCAGAAGAAGTACTGCACGATAGCTGGGATGCCTCTAGCTATGCAAGTGTGGTATTATGAGTGCTGTTCAAATGTTGATCCTAAAATTGCACTCCGAGTTGATAACGTGATTCCTAGAATACTCAATTGGAGATCCACCGAAATTCAGCCAAACTTTGCTTATCTGATGAATGACATGTTCAATGACAAGGGAAACATGGTAATTTACAATTTATACCCTGACTTAATTTACTAATCATTATTGCTGCATACAGTTGCATACAGTTACTGCTGCATATAACTGCATACAGTTTAATACAGTTGCTGTTGCTTTCATTATTACTGTTGCCTTCATTATTACTGTTTCATACAGTTGCATATAATTTACTAATCATTACTGCTACCTTCATTTGAATACAAATTGCATTTTGATTCCAAATTTGCATACATCCATTGTAGTAAGACTTTCATTGTATTTCGTTTTTCAGATTGTTTACAAGGACATCCATCCAACCGATATAGAGCTTGTCGTTATTCATATTCCTCCAGTAGAAGTGTTAGTCCATCTTCATCAGTGCCCATAAAAAGCGCAAAGAACAGATTATTCATCCCTCAAATACAGAGACTCAATCCAAGATTCCTCCTGTTGGTATCTCAAATTGCACAAAATGTTTTGCATCACAATCAATCGACAGATTCCAAAAATGATGAAGTATCTTCTTTGAGGAAAGACCTAAATTCATTCAAAGAATACGTGAGTTTTTTATCCACATATTAAACATTACAGTTAAGTGCTTAACATTCGTATATTTTTGGCGCACTTTTCTAATTATTTATGTTTTGCTAAGGTTGTGGGCGAGTGCAAGTATCTGAGATCATTGATCAATGATAACTTTAAGATACTTTCTGGCCATCTTCAAGACAATCAGCAAAAAGAAAGTTTATTCCAGAGAAAGGAAACCACAGGAAGACGTGATTGTCACGACCCCATTCTCGGTCGTGATGGCGCCCAACATATTGCTAGGCAAACCTGACCAACTATTAACCTCAACCCATTCCTTATAAAGCTCATTACCGGCTAACGCAGTTGAAAAGCCAATTTAACATTTTAAAAGTCTTAAACAGTAAGTTAAATATACAGAAATCAAAAACAGTACTAATACATAGCCCACCGATCAGGTGTCACAAGTCAAGAGCCTATATCACAAGACTGAACAGTCTAATATAGAAAATGTCTAGAAATGCGGAAAACAGTAAGATAGAAGGATGAATCAGGTCTGCGGACGCCATGCAGCTACCTCGATGTCTCCGGTAAAAGCTGATCAACGGGGGAACTCACACTCAGCCTCTGGAACACCTGGATCTACACGCAAGGTGCATGGAGTAATGTGAGTACTCCGACCCAGTAAGTAACAAATATAAATAATGACTGAAATCATGAAAACACGTAAAGACACAAGGCAATTCCATATCAAAGCAGTAAAATCACTTAAGCAGTAAACCAACGAATAAGTCAAATGAAATCTCCTCAAATCAGGTATAACAGGTAATTTAACAGGTAATAACAAGTAGAAATCCGCCCCTCAGGCTCACTCTCTGTACTTAGCCAATATAAGTCTCATAATAACGAAATTCAGAATAACCATTGCGGTATGCAACCCGATCCGTACATCGCTGCAGCGTGCAACCCGATCCATATCGATAGTCGACTGAGCTCACTAGGGATGTGCAGACTCCGAAGGGGCTCCTACAGTCCAAGCGCTATATCGCTGCGGCGCGCAGCTTGATCAACATAAGTATTGTTGCGACGTGAAGCCCGGTCCATAACATATACAATATCCTCACGTTGGGTTCTCAACCCCTCTCAGTCATTTTATTCACAGCCTCTCGGGAACAATAATATAAGGTAGGGATCTCAGCCCACATATCTCTCTCATCTAGAATTAACTTTGATAAAATCGGTTCACATTGTTTAAACAAATAGAAACATGACTGAGGATATGATTTTTAACAAATAAAGTGAGGAAAATCAGTCAAAATGCCTCTAAGGGTTTTACAGGTCGGCACAAGTCCCTAAACATGACAACTAGCTCAAATTATAATGATAACAAATAAGTAGTAATTCCATCAGTCGAGACTGACCAAGTCACAATCCCCAACGATGCTACCCCATGCTCGCCATCCGGTGAGCAAGTCACCTCAATATAGCACTACGATGTGCAAATTCGACGTTTCAAACCCTCAGGACATCATTTAACATCATTACTCACCTCGAACTGGCTAAAGCTCTAGCTCTCTATGCCCTCTCAAATCAGGCTCCTCGTGCATCGAATCTGACCAATACCATAACGAATACGTCACAATAGGCTAAGGGAACAAAACCCAAACGAAAATAATCAAAAAATATCGAAAATCCTGAAATTAGCAAAATCTGAGCCCCGGTCTCACTTCTCAAAACTTAGAAATTTTCACATCAATGAATTTCTTATCTCGCCACGAGTCTATGCATATAAAGAACACCAAAATCGGAGTCCAAATGTCCCCTCAAATCCTATTTTAAAATCTAAAAAATCTCAAGCCCTAGTTCTTTCATTTTTGGCTAATTTTTCATGAATTTCTAGGTTGATTCCACATTATAATCACGTTTTTGGTTCATAAAACTTACCTCCAATCAATCCTCTTTGAATCCCTCTTCAATTCCTCCCAAAGAGCTCTTAAAATGTTCAACAATGGAGGAAAAATAACTTAGGCTCGCGGATAAAATGTTTTAAAAACCCTTCTGCCCAGTTATGATTTCCTTCTATGCGATCGCAGTCCCAGGCTCGCGATCGCGAAGGGAAAATTTCAAGACCTCCCAAAATGTGTTATGCGAATACGACCCTAGGTCCGCGAACGCGATGCCTCAGAGCCCCCTTCATATGCGAACGCAACCACCCCCATGCGAACGCGTAGAATAACTCAACTGGGCCCTCATTTCTTACTATGCGAACACAAATGCTTCTCCGCGAACGCGAAGAACCGATATCTCACCTTTTGCGATCGCTGACCAACTATTGCGAACGCGAAGAACAAAATCCGGCCATGCCAAAATCCTTCTATGCGATCGCAATGACCAAAAATTCTCTACTACAGCTGCTGCATTTTCTGCATGTCTTTCAAGTCTCAAACTTCCCGATAGACCATCCGAAACTCACCCGAGGCCCCCGGGACCTCAACCAAAAGCACCAACGCACCCTAAAACATCATTCAAACTTGTTCCAATTATCAAAAACACCTTAAACAACATCAAAACCATTAAATTACATCGAATTCAAGTCTAAATTCTTCTAAAATTTTCGAAACATGCATTTGATCAAAAACCCAACCAAAACTCCTCCGAATGACCTGAAATTTTGCACACACATTACAAATCACATAAAGAAGCTACAACAACTCTCGGAATTCCATTCCGACCCTCGGATCAAAATCTCACCTATCAACCGGAAATCGCCAAAATACTAACTTCGCCAATTCAAGTCTAATTCTACACCGGACCTCCAAAATCACTTTCGATCACACTCCTAAGTCACAAATCATCACGCGAAGCTAACCGAACCATCAGAAATCATATCCGAGCCCTCTAAAATATAAGTCAACATCCAGTTGACTTTTCCAAACTAAGCCTTCCTTAAAGAGACTAAGTGTCTCATTTCCTACCAAAACTTCTCCAAACCAACTCGATCACACAAGACATAGATAATGAAGCATAAAGAAGCAGAAAATGGGAGAAACGGAGCGGTAACTCATGAGACGACGGGCCGCGTCGTCACATCCTCCCCAACTTAAACAAACGCTCGTCCTCGAGCAAGTCAAGAAACATACCTGAAGCCTCAAACAGGTGAGGATATCTACTCCGCATCTCCCGCTTCGTCTCCCAGGTAGCCTGCTCCATGGGCCGATCTCTCCATTGCACCTTCACTGAAGCTATATCCTTGGATCTCAACTTTCGAACCTATCGCTCCAAAATAGCTGTTGGCTCTACATTATACTTCAAATCACTCTCCAACTGAACCGTACTGAAATCCAGAACATGGGACGGGTCTCCAATATACTTCCGGAGCATAGAAACATGGAAAACTAGATGCACACTCAACATGCTGGATGGCAAGGCAAGCTTATAAGCCACCTCCCCTATCCTCCGAAGTACCTTAAAAGACCCAATGAATCGCGGACTCAACTTTCCTTTATTTTCGAATCTCATAATACCCTTCGTGGGCGAAACCTTCAATAGAACCTTCTCACCAATCATGTAGAATACATCTCGAACCTTCCAGTCTGCATAACTCTTCTGCCTCGACTGCCCCGTACGAAGTCTCTCCTAAATTACCTTCACTTTATCCAAAACATCCTGAACCAAATCTGTCCCCAATAGCCTAGCCTCACAGGGCTCGAAACAACCAACTGGAGATCTACACTGCCTCCCATACAAAGCCTCATATGGAGCCATCTGAATACTCAACTGGTTGCTGTTGTTATAAGCAAACTCTGCAAGAGGTAGAAACTGATCCCATGCCCCTCTGAGATCAATAACACAGGCGCGTAGCATATCCTCCAATATCTAAATGGTGCGCTCGGACTGCCCGTCCGTCTGAGGGTGAAAAGCTGTGCTCAACTACACCTGAGTACCTAACTCTCGCTGAACAGACTTCCAAAACTGGGAAGTAAACTGAGTGCCCTGATCTGATATGATGGAAACTGGGACCCCATGCAACCGAACAATCTCCCGAATATATAACTCTGCCAGCTGCTCTGAAGAATAAGCAGTACATATAGGAATGAAGTGCGCAGACTTGGTCAGCCTATCCACAATCACCCAAATGGCATCGAACTTCTTCAAAGTCCGAGGAAGTCCAACCACAAAATCCATAGTGATCTTCTCCCACTTCCACTCGGGAATAACCATCTGCTGAAGCAAGCCACCCGGTCTCTGATGCTCATATTTCATTTGCTGACAATTGAGACACCGAGCTACAAACCCCATAATATCTTTCTTCATTCTCCGCCACCAATAATGCTGTCTAAGATCCTGATACATCTTCGCGGCACCCGGATGAATGGAATACCGCGAGCTATGAGCCTCCTCCAATATCAACTCCCGAAGCACATCCACATTGGGCACGCAAATTCGGCCCTGCATCCTCAACACTCCATCATCACCAATGGTCACTTCTCTGGCATCATCATGCTGAACTCTGTCCTTAAGGACAAGCAAATGCGGATTATCATACTGGCGCTCTCTGATGCGATCATATAAAGAAGACCGAGAAACCACGCAAGCCAACACCCGACTAGGCTTCAAAATATCTAACCTCACAAACTGATTAGACAAGGCCTGAACATCAACTGCAAGGGGCCTTTCCCCAACTAGAATATACACCAAACTCCTCATACTCACTGCCTTTCGGCTTAAAGCATCGGCCACTACATTGGCCTTTTCCAGATGATACAATATGGTCATATCATAATCCTTAAGCAACTATAACCATCTCCGTTGCCTCAAATTAAGATCCTTTTGCTTGAACAAATACTGAAGACTGCGATGATCAGTGAATACCTAACAGGATACGCCATACAAGTAATGCATCCAAATCTTCAATGCGTGAACTATAGAAGCCAACTCCAAGTCATGAACATGGTAATTCTTCTTGTGGGGCTTCAACTGACGAGAAGCATAAGCAATAACTCTACCTTCCTGCATCAATACACAACCAATCCCAACTCTTGAAGAATCACAATACACGGTATATGAACCTGAAGCTAATGGCAAAACCAATACTGGAGCTGTGGTCAAGGCTATCTTGAGCTTCTGAAAGCTCTCGTCACACTCGTTTGACCATACAAACAAAGCACCCTTCTGAGTCAACTTGGTCGAGGGCGATGCAATGGATGAGAATCCCTGAACGAACCGGCAGTAATAGCCTGCCAACCCAAGAAAGCTACGAATCTCTGTGGCTGAGGACGATCTAGGCCAACTCTGAACCGCCTCTATCTTCTTTGGATCAACTTGAATACCCTCGCTGGACACCACGTTTCCCAAGAAAGCCATTGAATCGAGCCAAAACTCACACTCGAAGAACATTGCATAAAGTTTCTCCTCTCTCAATCTCTGTAATACAACTCGTAAATGCTCCGCGTGCTCCTCCTGGCTACGTGAGTACACCAGAATGTCATCAATGAAAACGATAACAAACGAATCCAAATAAGGTTGAAATACACTGTTCATCAAATACATGAACGCAGCTGGGGCATTGGTCAACCCAAAAGACATGACAAGAAATTCATAGTGACCATATCTAGTCCTGAAAGCAGTCTTAAGAATATCTGAATCCATGATCTTCAATTGGTGATAGCCCGAACGGAGATCAATCTTGGAGAATACCCTCGCTCGCTGAAGCTGGTCAAATAAATCATAAATGCGAGGCAGGGGGTACTTGTTCTTAATCGTTACCTTGTTCAATTGCCTATAATCGACGCACATTCTCATATGCCATCCTTCTTCGTCACAAACAGAATTGGCGCACCCCAAGGTGACACACTAGGCCAAATGAACCCCTTATCTAGGAGTTCCTAAAGCTGCTCCTTCAATTCTTTCAACTCTGCTGGTGCCATGCGATATGTCAGAATAGAAATGGGCTGAGCGCCCGGCACCAAGTCAATACCAAAATCAATATCCCTGTCCGATAGCATGCCTGCAGCCCACATCAGGGAAGTCCCTCACAACTGGGACAAAATCAATACTGGGAGCCTCAGCTCCAACATCCCTCACAAAGGCATGATACAAGAGACAAACCTTCCCAACCATACGTTGGGCTTTCAAGAAAGAAATCACTCTACTCGGAACATAATCATTCATACCACGCCACTCGATCCGCGGAACACGCGGCATAGCCAAAGTGACTGTCTTAACATGACAATCTAGAACAACATGACACGGAGATAACCAATCCATGCCTAAAATGACGTCAAAATCCACCATACTCAATAGCAATAGATCAATAGACCCCCAATAGTCACTACACATGACCGGTACACACGGTATACAATAGCAGAGCGCCCATCGGGGTAGATACATGAACAGGTAAAGCAAGAAACTCTTGGGGCATACTCAAATGGTGAGCAAAATACGAAGACACATAAGAATAGGCAGAACCGAGATCAAATAATACCGAGGCATCTGTGTGGAAGACTATAACAATACCTGTAATGACAGTATCTGAAGTAATGGCATCTGGCCTTCCTGGAATAGCATAGAAACGAGCCTGGCCACCACCTGATCAACCTCCCCTTCTGGGGTGACCCCTGGCTGCCTGACCTCTACCCCTATCTGGCTGGGTAGGTGGTGAAGTAACTGGAGCAGAAGTCGAGGGCTGACCCCTCTGCTGAGACGAGCTAGCAACACGACGAGGACATTGCCTTCTGATATGTCCAAACTCCCCACTCATAACAACTCCCAAGTGCTGAGAAGGGGACTGAAGGGAACCCCTCACACCAGAGTGATCAGTAGAAGGACCTGGCACGGAAGAACCCTGGACTGATGGGGCACGAGATAAACTCTGAGTGGGAGGGCACTAAGTGATGACTGGCCCTGTGAGGCCCATGATAACCACGACCTGAAGATGCCCCATGATGCTCTGGGTGGGCCGACTGAGCGGTCCTGAAAGAACAACCTCTACCATGCTAGAACTGGCCCCTCGAAAAAGAAACACTGTAATTGCCAGAACCTCGAGGCCTCTTGGCCTCCCTCTCCTCTCGATCCTGACGGCGAACCGCCTTAATCTCTCGAGCTATATCAACCACCTCCTCGAACGTAGCACCCAATACTCTTTCTATAGTCATAAGAATATGGAGATGGTAGTTAAGGCCATCAAAAAATCTCCTGATCCTCTCATGATCATTCAGAACCATCCAAACGGCATGACGAGCCAACTCTGAAAACCTCATCTCATACCGGGACACGGTCATATCCCCCTGTCTCAATCACTCAAACTGCCTATGTAGCTCCTCTCTACCCGAGTGAGGTACATACTTCTCCAAGAAGAGAGTGGAGAATTCCTGCCAAGTAAGGGGCGCTACACCAACAGGTCTATGCCTCTCATATGCCTCCCACCAAGTGAAGGAAGCCCCACAAAACTGAAAGGTGGTGAATTCCACACCACTAGACTCGAGAATCCCTGTTGTACGGAGCATCCACTGATACTTGTCCACAAAACCCTAGGCATCCTCGCCCTCAGCACCACTGAATGACGGAGCCTGGAGTCTACCAAACCTCTCAAGACGCCTGTGATGACCCAAAGGGTCATTACCTATCTTCTTACCTATTCTGTACTTTCGAGGTCTTGAAAACCTCATTTAGGGTTGCCTCGATTTGCGTACGCAGTCCGAGATCATAGCTGGAAAGCTTAAATATGAATTTTGTGAGAAAAATGCTAAATTTTGATATTAAAATGAATAAATTTAACTTCGGTCAACATCTTGGGTAAACGGACCCGGACCTATGATTTGACGATCCCGAAGGGTCCGTAAGAAAATATGGGACTTGGGCGTATGCCCGGAATCGAATTCCGAGGTCCCAACCCCGAGAAATGAATTTTTGTGTGAAATTGTTTTTTGGAAATAATTAAGGAATTTGGAAATGAAATTTGATTAGAAGACTATGGTATCGGGCCCGTATTCTGGCTTTGGCGCCCAGTACAAGTCTTATATATGATTTAAGCACTTTCTGTAAAGTTTGGTTGAAAACGGACATCATTTTATGTGTTTCAGACTTAAAATGGAAATTTGATATTTTATGAAAATTTGGAAGGAATCACGGATTTTGAGGTTTAATTCGATGTTTATGATGTTATTTTGGCGATTTGATCGTGCGGATAAGTTTGTAGGATGTTTCTGAGGTTGTGTGCATATTTGATTTGGAGCCCTGAGGGCTCGGGTGAGTTTTGGATAGGCCACGGATTGTATTTTTTTGAATTTAAAGGACTGCTGGTATACCTGACTTGCAGGCTTCGCAATTGCAAATGCGAGCTATGCTTCGCAAATGCGAGACTTCACCTGGGCAGCCTTCTTCGCAAATGCGAAGAACCCCATTGCAAATGCGATACCCACCAAAAACCCCAGTCTTCGCAAATGCGATTCCTTCCTCGCAAATGCGATGGCGCAAATGCGACTACCCCCCTTCGCAAATGAGAAACTTGGGAAAATTGGAAGGGTTCGCAAATGCGAACCCTGATTTGCAATTTCCATAACTGGTCGTGGTTTGCATTTGCGAACCCTAATTCGCATTTCCCACATCTGAGGCCTGCATAGTTTATACTTAGTCGAAATTTGAACCATTTTCACCATTCTTTCAAAATCCAAACATACTTAGGCGATTTTCCAAGAACAAGACTTCTTACAAATCATTTATAAGTTGATTTTTACTCATTTATTTCAATCATTAACATCATTTAACATGTTTTCAACTTAAAATCAAGGATTTTCATGGGTGAAATTGGAGGTTTTGGGTAGAACCTAGGTTCTACTAAAATTGGGGATTTGGACCTCAATTTGAGGTTCGATTTCAAAACAAATCATATATTTGGGTTCGTGGGGGAATGGGTAATCGGATTTTAGTTTGAATCTCGGGTTTTGACCACGTGGCCCCGGGGGGTATTTTTGGAATTTTTGGAAAAAACTTTGGGATATTCATTTTTATGCATTCAAATTGATTCGTTTGGTGTTTATTAGTGTAATTAAGTAACTTGTGACTATATTTGAGCGGATTGGAGGTGGAACCACAGGGTAAAGCTATAGTTGAGGTTTGAGTGGAGTTCAAAGCATCGAGGTAAGTGTTCGGTCTAAACTTAGCATGAGAGATTAGGAGTTGAGTCATAATTGCTACTTGTTTTGTATGGATTACGATGTATGGGCATGATGACGAGTATCCATGCGTTGGTGTCAAGCATGACCGTAGGTCTTAAATTGATAATTGTGTATTTTTGATTGATCCTATGAAAGTTGTGATTGAATATCGGTATTAGTTGTGCCAAGTAGAAGTTAAATAGGTCTGGTTATAGCTGACTCTCCCTTGCCGGGATGTTTGACTTGTTGTTATTGCTCCCCTTGCCGGGGATTTATTATTTTGCGTTGTTCCCTTGCCGAGATTGTATTGTGTATCGTGTTGGAAAGTAATGGGAGTGGGTGGTACGCCTACCACAAGTGATATTGAAAAGGGAGCGGATGGTACGCCTACCACATGTGATATTGAAAAGGGAGTGGGTGGTACGCCTACCACAAGTTATTGATGAAATGGGAGCGGGTGGTACGCATATCACAAGTATGATGAAATGGGAATGGGTGGTACGCCTACCACGAGATATTGAGAAATGGGGTCGGGTTGCACGCCTGTAGCCAGATGAGTATTGACAGTGAAAGACGTTTTATCTATTCTTATTAGTGTTAGTAGCTTAATGGTTGAATTTCATTACTATTTCTTGAGGATTTTGCTTATTTTGCTATCCCCAAAGCATGTTTTCCCTCCCCAATTTAACTTGTTTATTTCCTGTCATTTCTTTGCCATATATTATATAACTGCACAGGTTTATCTGTAGTCTGGTCCTAGCCTCGTCACTACCTCGCCGGGGTTAGTCCAAACACTTACCAACGCATGGAGTCGGTTGTGCTGGTGCTACACTCTGCACTTATGTGCAGATATCGGAGCATCATTTGAGCAGCAACATTAGATTGGGAGTCAGCCTTCAGTCCAGCGAGACACCGAGGTAGCTTTGCAGGCGTCCGCAGGCCCGGCGTCTCCTTTATCCTTTAATTTAGTCTGTTATCTCATTGTACTCGAGACAAACAGTTACGCATATCACAAGTATGATGAAATGGGAACGGGTGTTACGCCTACCACGAGATATTGAGAAATGGGGTCGGGTTGCACGCTTGTAGCGAGATGAGTATTGACAGTGAAAGATGTTTTATCTATTCTTATTAGTGTTAGTAGCTAAATGGTTGAATTTCATTACTATTTCTTGAGGATTTTGCTTATTTTGCTATCCCCAAAGCATGTTTTCCCTCCCCAGTTTTACTTGTTTATTTCCTGTCATTTCTTTGCCATATATTATATAACTGCACAGGTTTATCTATAGTCTGGTCCTAGCCTCGTCACTACCTCGCCGGGGTTAGTCCAGACACTTACCAGCGCATGTGGTCGGTTGTGCTGATGCTACACTCTGCACTTATGTGCAGATATCGGAGCAGCATTTGACCAGCAACATTAGATCGGGAGCCAGCCTTTAGTCCAGCGAGACACCGAGGTAGTCTTGCAGGCGTCCGTAGGCCCGGCGTCTCCTTTATCCTTTAATTTAGTCTGTTATCTCATTGTACTCGAGACAAACAATTATATTTTCTTTCAAACATTGTATTTAGTACTCTTAGTTCGTGAGTGTTGTGACACCAGTCTTGGGTAGAGGCTTATGTTGAACTTTCCGCATTTCTTTTCGGTTTTCTTTAACTTAAGACTTTCGCTTACTGAATTAATTGTATTGATTTTATATTATTGCCAATAATTTTTAAAAAGGATTATGTTGTTAATAAAAATGTAATTAAACCTTGGCTTGTCTAACTCCCATTAGTAGGCGCCATCACGACTCTCGAAGGTGGGAAATCTGGGTCGCGATAAGTTGGTTTCAGAGCTCTAGGTTACATAGGTCTCATAACTCCCTGACAAGCTTAGTAGAGTCTGAGGGATCGATACAGAGACGTCTTATTTATCCCCTAGAGGCTACCGAGTTAGGAAAAGTTTCACATTTGTTATTCCTTGTCGTGCAGTTTGGTTTCTCAATGCTAATTGAATTTCTACTCTATTCTTTCGCAGATGGCGAGAACACGTGCTTCCTCATCTTCCGATCAGTAGTTCGAGCCCCAAGCAGCTCCCGCTAGGGGCAGAGGGTGAGGGAGAGGCCGTGCCAGAGGTCGAGATAGGGGCAGAGCTCATCCCCGAGCAGCAGCACCAGCGGCGGAGCCTCAAGTTTATTTTGAGGAGGAGGTTCCGGCCCCAGCAGTTCTGACGTGCCCAGCTCAGGTCCGAGAGGGGTTTATTGTTACCCCAGTTCTTCAGGACACTTTAGTCTGATTGGTGGGCCTCATGGAGAGTGTCACCCGAGCAGGATTGCTTCATGTAGCACCAGCCACTTCTCAGGGTGGAAGAGGAGCTTAGACTCCTTCTACACGCACTCCGAGTAAGTAGCTCCCTAGGTTCAGATTCTAGTAGTTCAGCCGGGGCTAGTTGCTCAGACCGGTGATGGAACGGCTATGTCCGCAGATGCTTTATGGAGGTTGGATAGGTTCACTAAGCTCTTCACTACTACATTCAGCGGTGCTTCCACTGAGGATCCCCAGGATTTTCTATATAGCTGGCACGAGATTCTTAGGAACATGGGCATTGTTGAGACCAATGAGGTCAATTTCGCTGCATTTCACCTATCTGGATCTGCCAAGATTTGGTAGAGGTATTATTGTCTAGCCAGGCCAGCCGGGTCACCATCTTTGACATGGGAGCAGTTGTTAGTGTTGTTTCTGGAGAATTTTCTCTCCGTGACTCAACGAGAGGCTTATCGAAGGCAGTTTGGACGCCTCCAGTAGGGTTCCATGATGGTCACTCAATATGAGACTAGGTTCATCGATCTAGCTCGCCATGCTCTTGTCATACTTCCCACCGAGAGAGAGAGAGAGAGAGCGTGAGGAGGTTTATTGATGGCCTGATTCAGCCAATTTGCCTTCAGATGTCCAAGGAGGCCGGGAGTGAGATCACATTTCAGGAGGCGACTAATGTGACCCGCAGAGTTGAGACGGTTCTGTCACATGGAGGTGGTTATGGGTCGGATAAAAGGCCCCATCATTCCTGCAGATTCAGTGGTACCTCGTCTGGAGTTAGAGATTCGTATGGTAGAGGCCATCCTCCTAAGCCCTTTCAGTCAGCTCTCCAAGTCTCCCAGGGTACTTTAGGTGGTCGTGGTTCTCAGCCCCAGCATTCCGATCAACAACCCATCAATGTACTACCGCTTCAGAGTTTTCAGGGTCATCAGCCCCAGTAGACGATAGCTTGTTTTACTTGTGGTGACGCGAGGCACATTGCTAGGTATTGCGCTTGCACGCCAGGTGGCCCTCAACATCAGAGTTCTCGTACTATGGTACCGGCACCAGGTGTTCCACGGCCAGCCCAGCCAGCTAGAGGTGGGGGTAGAGGTGCTAGAGGTGGAGGTAGAGGTCCTAGAGGTGGAGCTCAGGCCGCCAGAGGTGGAGGCCAGTCAGTAGCAGACCGACCTAGAGATATGGTTCAGGGTGGTGGAGCCCAACCCCGTTGTTATGCTTTTTAGGCTAGGCCTGAGCACGAGGCTTCGGATGCAGTTATTACAGGTATGGTTCTGGTTTGTGATCGAGATGCTTCAGTACTATTTGATCCAGGGCCTACGTATTCATATATTTCATCTTATTTTTCACCCTGCTTGGTCATGCCCAGTGATGCATTAGGTGTTCCTGTTTATATGTCTACACCGATGGGTGATTCTATCATGGTCGACCGAGTCCATCGTTATTTTATTGTAGTAATTGGGGGTCTTGAGACACGTGTAGATTTATTGCTCTTAGATATGGTTGACTTCGATATCATATTGGGGATGGACTGGTTATCACCGTTTCACGCTATCTTAGACTGCCATGCCAAGATTGTGACCTTAGCTTTGCGGGGTATGCCTCGTTTAGAGTGGAGAGGTACTCCAGGTCATTCTACCTACATCGTTGTTCCGTACGTGAAGGCTCGGCGTATGGTCGAGAAGGGGTGTTTAGCCTATTTGGCTTATGTTCGCGATTCCAGTGCTGAGGTCCCTCCTATTGATTCTGTACCTATTGTGCATGAGTTTCCTGATGTTTTGCCTTCAGACCTGCCGGGTATTCCACCTGACAGGGACATTGATTTTTGTATTGATTTGGCTCCAGGCACTCAGCCCATTTCTATCCCGCCATATTGTATGGACCCACCAGAGTTGAAAGAGCTAAAGGACCAGTTGCAGGAATTGCTTTAGAAGGGTTTCGTTAGACCCAATGTTTCACCTTGGGGTGCGCCGGTGTTATTTGTCAAGAAGAAGGATGGGTCCATGGGATGTGCATTGATTACCGACAATTGAACAAAGTAATGATTAAGAATAAGTATCCGCTGTCGAGGATTGATGATTTGTTTGACCAGCTTCAAAGTGACCTGGTATTTTCCAAGATTGACTTGTGATCTGGTTACTATCAATTGAGGATTAGGGCATCCGATGTTCCTAAGACTGCTTTCTGCACTACGGGCATTATGAGTTCTTGGTCATGTCATTTGGGTTGACCAAAGCCCCAGCAGCGTTTATGGAGTTAATGAACCAAGTGTTCATGCCTTATTTGGACTTGTTCGTGATAGTCTTTATTGATGATATTTTTATATACTCCCGCAACCAGGAGGAGCACGAGCATCATCTCAGAATGGTTCTTCAGACTCTGAAGGATAGTCAGCTATATAAATTTTTTTTGAAGTGTGAGTTTTGGTTGAGTTCAGTTGCATTTATGGGTCACGTCGTATCAGCAGAGGGTATTCAGGTTGACCCGAAGAAGATTGAGGCAGTCAAGAACTGGCCTAGACCAGCATCAGCTATGGAGATTTGGAGTTTCTTGGGATTGGCAAGCTACTATCATCGGTTCATTGAGGGGTTCTCATCTATCGCAGCCCCGATGGCTAGATTGACCTAGAAGGGTGCCCTGTTCAGATGGTCGGATGAGTGTAAGGCGAGCTTTCAGAAGCTCAAGACAACTCTGACCATGGCACCGATATTGGTTTTGCCCACAGGTTCATGACCTTATACAGTTTATTTTGATGCTTCCCCTGTTGGGCTTGGAGTAGTGTTGATGAAGGATGAAAAAGCTATTGCCTATGCTTTGAGGCAGTTGAAGATTCATGAGAAGAACTATCCAATTCATGATTTGGAGATGGAAGCCATTGTTCACGCATTGAAGATTTGGAGGCATTATCTGTATGGCGTGGCATGTGAGGTGTTTACTGACCACAAGAGTCTCCAGTACTTGTTCAAGCAAAAAGAGTTGAATTTGAGGCAGAGAAGGTGGTTGGAGTTGTTGAGGGAATATGATATCACCATTTTATATCATCCGGGGAAGGCCAATGTGGTGGCCGATGCTTTGAGTAGGAAGTCAGCCAGTATGGGCAGTCTTGCTTATATTTCGATTAATCAGAGGCCGCTTGCTTTGGATGTTTAGGCTTTCGCCAATCAGTTCGTGAGACTGGATGTTTCCAAGCCCAGTCGTGTGTTGGCTTGCACGCTCGCTCGTTCTTCATTATTGGAGTGCATCTGTGATCGACAGTTTGATGATCCTTATTTGTGTGTCCTCAGAGACACAGTGCAGCGTGGAAGTGCCAAGCAGGTTACCTTAGATGCAGATGGAGTCTTGAGATTGCAGTGGCGAGTTTGTGTGCCCAATGTGGATGGGCTTTGAGAGTTGATATTGGAGGAGGCTTATAGTTCCTGGTACTCTATTCATCCGGGTGTCGCAAAGATGTATCAGGATTTGCGGCAACATTATTGGTGGCATAGAATGAAAAAGGATATCGTAGCGTATGTGGCTCGTTGTTTGAATTGTTAGCAGGTTAAGTATGAACATCAGAAGCCTGATGGTTTAGCTTCCCGAGTGGAAGTGGGAGCGGATCACTATAGACTTCGTTATTGCACTTCCGTTGACTCGGAAGAAGTTCGATGCTGTTTGGGTCATTTTTGATAGGCTAACCAAGTCAGTGCACTTCATTCCTGTGGCAATCTCCTATTCATCTGAGAGATTAGCTGAGACTTATATCCGGGAGATTGTTCGCCTTCATGGTGTGTTGACATCTATCATTTAGGATCAGGGTACACAGTTTACCTCGCTCTTCTAGAGAGAAGTTCAGAGAGAGTTGGGCACACGGGTTGATTTGAGCACAACATTTCATCCCCAGACGGACGGACAGTCCGATCGGACTATTAAAATTTTGGAGGATATGCTCCGAGCTTGTGTTATTGACTTTGGAGGTTCATGGGATCATTTCTTGACTTTAGCGGAGTTTGCCTACAACAACAACTACCAGTCGAGCAACCAGATAGCTCCTTATGAGGCTTTTTATGGTAGGCAGTATCGGTCTCCGGTTGGATGGTTTGAGCCGGGAGAGGCTCGATTGATTTGTACAGATTTGGTTTAGGAGGCCTTGGACAAGGTCAAGATCATTCAGGATAGGCTTCGTTCAGCTCAGTCTAGGCAAAAGAGTTATGCATATCATAAGGTTCGAGATGTAGCTTTCATGGTTGGTGAGCGGGTATTACTCCGAGTGTCTCCTATGAAGGGCGTGATGAGGTTTGGAAAGAAGGGCAAGCTTAGCCCTAGATTCATTGGTCCATTTGAGATTCTCGATCGAGTGGGAGAGGTGGCTTATAGACTTGCTTTGCCGCCTAGCTTATAAGTCGTGCATCCAGTGTTTCATGTGTCCATGCTTCGGAGATATCACGGCGATCCAGCCCACGTGTTAGATTTCAGCACTGTCCAGTTGGACAAGGAATTGTCCTGCGAGGAGGAGCCAGTAGATCCAAGAGTTTCCCTTCTGTTCATGTTCAGTGGAGAGGTCAGCATCCCAAGGCATCGACCTGGGAGTCCGAGTTTGATATGCAGAGTCTTTATCCTCATCTTTTTCCTGACTCATGTACTTCTTTCTTTTGTCCGTTCGAGGACTAACGGTTGTTTTAGAGGTGGAGAATATGACAACCCAAAGGGTCATCACTTGTTTTCTTACCCATTATGTACTTCTGAGGCCTTAAAAACCTCATTTAGGGTTTCCTCGATTTGCGTGCATAGTCCAGGCACGTAGACGGAAATATTAAATATGAATTATGTGAGAAAAATGCTAAATTTTGTTATTAAAATGAATAAATTTGACTTCGGTCAAAATTTTGGATAAACGGACCTGGACCCATGATTTGACGGTCCCGGAGGGTCCGTAGGAAAATATGGGACTTGAGCGTATGCCAGGAATCGAATTTCGAAGTCTCAATCCCGAGAAATGAAATTTTGTGTGAAATTGGTTTCAGCAAATAATTAAGGAAATTGGAAATGAAATTTGATTAGAAGACTATGGTATCAGGCCCGTATTCTGGTTCCGGCGCCCGGTACAAGTCTTATATATGATTTAAGCACTTTTTGTAAAGTTTGGTTGAAAACGGACGTCATTTGACGTGTTTCGGACTTAAAATAGAAATTTGATGTTTTATGAAAATTTGGAAGGAATCCTGGATTTTGAGGTTTAATTCGACGTTTATGATGTTATTTTGGCGATTTGATTGCGCGAATAAGTCCGTAGGATATTTTTGAGGTTGTGTGCAAATTTGGTTTTGAGCCCTGAGGGCTTATGTGAGTTTTGGATAGGCCACAGATTGCATTTTTGAACTTAAAGGATTGTTGGTATACCTGACCTGCAGACTTCGCAATTGCAAAGCCAACCTCGCAAATGCGAGTTATGCTTCGCAAATGCGAGACTTCACCTGGGCAGCCTCCACCATCGCAAATGCGATGCCCACCAAAAACCCCAGTCTTTGCAAATGCGATTCCTTCCTCGCAAATGCAATTTCGTAAATGTGACTACCCCCCCTTCGCAAATGCGAAACCTGGGAAAATAGGAAGGGTTCGCAAATGCAAACCCTGCTTCACAATTTCCATAACTGGCCGGGGTTCGCAATTGCGAACCCCAGTTCGCATTTCCCACATCTGAGGCCTGCATATTTTATACTTAGTTGAATTTTGAACCATTTTCACCATTCTTTCAAAACCCAAACACACTTAGGCGATTTTTCAAGAACAAGAATTCTTCCAAATCATTTGTAAGTTGATTTTTACTCCTTTCTTTCAATCATTAACATCATTTAACATGTTTTCAACTTAAAATCAAGGATTTTCATGGGTGAAATTAGGGATTTTGGGTATAACATAAGTTTTTCTAAAATTGGGGATTTGGACCTTAATTTGAGGTCCGATTTCAAAACAAATCATATATTTGGGTTCGTGGAGGAATGGATAACCGGGTTTTGGTTTGAACCTCGAGTTTTGACCACGTGGCCCCTGGGGCCTTTTTGGAATTTTGGGGAAAAAATTTGGGAAATTCATTATTATGCATTCAAATTGATTCATTTAGTGTTTATTAATGTAATTAAGTAACTTGTGACTATATTCGAGCGGATTGGAGGTGGAACCACAGGTGTAAAGCTATAGTTGAGGTTTGAGTGGAGTTCAAAGCATTGGGGTAAGTGTTCGGTCTAACCTTAGCTTGAGGGATTATGAGTTGAGTCATAATTGCTACTTGTTTTGTGTAGAGTATGACATATGGGCATGGTGACAAGTATCTATGCATTGGTGTCAAGCATGACCGTGGGTCTTAAATTGATAATTGTGTATTCTTGATTGATCCTATGAAAGTTGTGACTGAATATCGGTATTAGTTGTGCCAAGTAGAAGTTAAATAGGACTGGTTATAGTTGACTCTCCCTTGACGGGATGTTTGACTTGTTGTTATTGTTCCCCTTGCCGGGGAGTTATTATTTTGCGTTGTTCCCTTGCCGGGTCTGTATTATATATCGTGTTGGAAAGTAATGGGAGCGGGTGGTATGCCTACTACAAATGATGCTGAAAAGTGAGCGGGTGGTACGCCTACCAAAAGTTATTGATGAAATAGGAGCGGGTGGTATGCCTACCATAAGTATGATGAAATGGGAGCGGGTGGTAAGCCTACCACGGGATATTGAGAAATGGGGTCAGGTTGCCCTCTTGCAGCGAGATGAGTATTGGCAGTGAAAGACGTTTTATCTATTATTATCAGTGTTAGTAGATTTATTGTTGAATTTCATTACTATTTCTTGAGGATTCTGCTTATTTTGCTATCCCCAAAGCATGTTTTCCCTCCCCAGTTTTACTTGTTTATTTTCTGTCATTTCTTCGTCATATATTATATAACTGCACATGTTTATCTGGAGTCTGGTCCTAGCTTTGTCACTACCTCGCCGAGATTAGGCCAGACACTTACCAACACATGAGGTCTGTTGTGCTGATGCTACACTCTGCGCTTATGTGCAGATACCAGAGCAGCATTTGAGCAGCATTGTTAGATCGGGAGCCAGCCTTCAGTCTAGCGAGATACCGAGGTAGCCTTGCAGGAGTCCGCAGGCCCGGAGTCTCCACTATCCTTTACTTTAGTCTGTTATCTCATTGTACTCAAGACAAACAGTTATATTTTCTTTCAAATATTGTATTTAGTACGCTTAGTAGTTCGTGAGTGTTGTGACACCAGTATTGGGTAGAGGCTTATGTTGAACTTTCCATATTCCTTTTTTGTTTTCTTTAATTTAAAACTTTCGCTTACTTAATTAATTCCGTTGCTTTTATATTATTGCCGATAATTGTTAAAAAGGATTATGTTGTTAATGAAAAAGTAATTAAACCTTGGCTTGCCTAGCTCCCATTAGTAGGCATCATCACGACTCCCAAAGGTGGGAATTCGGGTCGTGACAACGCCATTGCTCATCATCGGGCATAACTGGAACCCTGAACTCTTGTGCTGGTGCAACCAGCTGAGATGGAGGTGCCTCCAGCATTTGAAGTCCTTGCACTACCTGCTCAGGTGTGTGGGCAACGCGGGTCTGATTGCCTCCCCCGGCCTATGAAGTAGCTGCTGATGTGGTGGCTGAAACTGACTGAGCCAGGCCAGTGCAAACTGTCAAGATCTGTGCCAAGGCCTCTTGTAGGCCTGGAATCACGATGGGCACAGCTGGTGCCTGAACAGGTGCTGTTGGAGTATCCACAGCTGGAGCTTGATCCTGAGCTGGGGCAACTGGTAGATCAAGAGGTGCTGCCCTCGCTGCTCTGCCCTTGCCATGACCACGACCGCGTCCACGACCTCTGGTGTCCTCAGTGGGTGGTACTGGTGGTCGTCCATATCGTTCGATAGTGCGAGTCCTCACCATCTGCGAGAGAATAGAATAAAGAGAAGTTTAGTACTCGGGTCAACAAGTTCGCACGACAAGAATTCAAAGAAGATGAAGTCTTTCCTAAAGGTTCTGTAGCCTCTCGAGGATAAGTACAAACGTCTCCATACCGATCCGCGAGACTCTACTAAACCAGCTTATGACTGTAGAGACCTAGTAACTTAGGCTCTGATACCTACTTGTCACAACCCCAATCCCGATCGTGATGACGCTCAACACATTGCTAGACAAGCCTGACCAACTATTAACCTCAACCCATTCCTTATAAAGCTCATTACCAGCTAACACAGTTTAAAAGCTATTTAACATTTTAAAAGTCTGAAACAGTAAGTTAAATATGCGAAAATCAAAGTCAGTACTAATACATAGACCACTGATCAGGTGTCACAAGTCAAGACCCTCTATCATAAGTCTGAACTGTCTAATATAGAAAATGTCTAGAAATGCGGAAAATATTACGATAGAAGGAGGAATCGGGTGTGCAGACTCCATGCAGCTACCTCGATGTCTCCGGTAAAAGCTGATCAATGGGGGAACTCACACTCAGCCTCTGGAACACCTGGATTTGCACGCAAGGTGCAGGGAGTAATGTGAGTACTCCTACCTAGTGAGCAATAAATATAAATAACTGAAAGCAAGAAAAC
Source organism: Nicotiana glauca (assembly GCA_026770625.1). Classification (NCBI taxonomy): domain Eukaryota; kingdom Viridiplantae; phylum Streptophyta; class Magnoliopsida; order Solanales; family Solanaceae; genus Nicotiana; species Nicotiana glauca. Next base: position 100,732 of record MU716268.1, read on the forward strand.
ACTTAAAGACACAAGGCAATTCCATATCAAAGCAGTAAAATCAGTTAAGCAGTAAACCAACAAATAAGTCAAATGAAATCTCCTCAAATCAGATATAACAGGTAATTTAATAGGTAATAACAAGTAGAAACCCGCCCCTCGGGCTCTCTCTCTGCACTTAGCCAATATAACTCCCATAATAACGGAATTCAGAATAATCACTGCGGCGTGCAACCCGATCTGTACATCGCTGCAGCATAAATCCCGATCCATATAGAAAGTCGACTGCGCTCACTGGGGGTGTGCAGACTCCGACGGGGCTCTTACAACCCAAACACTACATCACTGCGGCACGTAGCCCGATCCACATAAGTATTGTTGCGGCGTGCAGCCCGATCCATAACATACACAATATCCTCACGTTGGGTTCTCAACCTCTCTCAGTCATTTTATTCACAGCCTCTCGGGCACAATAATATAAAGTAGGGATCTCAGCCCACATATGTCTCTCATCTAGAATTAATTTTGATAAAACCGGTTCACATTGTGTAAACAAATAGAAACATGACTGAGGATATCATTTTTAACCAGTAAAGTGAGGAAAATTAGTCAAAATGCCTTTAAGGGTTCTACAGGTCGGTACAAAGCCCCAAACATGGCAACTAGCCCAAATCATAATGATAACAAATAAGTCTCAGTCAAACAAGTAGTAATTCCATCAATCAGGACGGACCAAGTCACAATCCCCAACGGTGCTGTACCCTACGCTCGCTATCCGACGTGCAAGTCACCTCAATATAGCACTACTATGTGCAAATCTGGGGTTTCAAACCCTCAAGACATCATTTAACATCATTACTCACCTCGAACCAGCTAAAGCTCTTGCTCGCTATGCCCTTGCCTCTCAAATCGGCCTCCTCGCCCATCGAATCTGACCAAAACCACAATGAATACGTTACAATAGGCTAAGGGAACAAAATCCAAACGAAAATGATTGAAAAATATCAAAAATCCCAAAATTAGCAAAACTCGAGCCCCGGGCCCACTTCTCAAAAGTCAGAAATTTTTACATCAACGGGTTCCTTATCTCTCCACGAGTCTATGCATATAAAGAACACCAAAATTGGAGTCCAAATGACCCCTCAAATCCCATTTTAAAATCTCAAAAATTCAAGCCCTAGTTCTTTCATTTTTGGCTAAATTTCCATGAATTTCTAGGTTGATTCCACAATATAATTACGTTTTTGGTTCATAAAACTTACCTCCAATCAATCCTCTTCGAATCCCTCTTAAATTCCTCCCAAAGAGCTCGTAAAATGTTTAACAATGGAGGAAAAATGACTTAGGCTCGCGGATGAAATGTTTTAAAAATCCTTCTGCCCATCTATGATTTCCTTCTATGCGATCGCGGCCCCAGGCTCGCGATTGCGAAGGGAAAATTTCAAGACCTCCCAAAATGTGTTATGCGAACGCGACCCCAGGTCCGCGAATGCGATGCCTCAGTTCCCCCCTCATACGTGAATGCAACCACTCCCTTGCGAACGCGTAGAATAACTCAACTGGGCCCTCAATTCTTACTATGCAAACGCGAACGCTTCTCCGCGAACGCGAAGAACCGATATCTCACATTCCCCGATCGCAAAACAACTATTGCAAATGCGAAGAACAAAATTCGGCCATGCCAAAATCCTTATATGCGATCGCAATCCTACCTACGCGATCGCGATGACCAAAAATTCTCTACTATAACTGCTGCATTTTCTGCAGGTTTTTCAAGTCTAAAGCTTCCCGATAGACCATCCGAAATTAACCCGAGGCCCCTGGGATCTCAACCAAAAGCACCAACTCACCCTAAAACATCATTCAAACTTGCTCCAATCATCAAAAACACCTCAAACAACATCAAAACCATCAAATTACATCGAATTCAAGCCTAAGTTCTTTTAAAACTTCCGAAACACGCATTTGATCAAAAACTCAACCAAAACACCTCAGGCTGCTGAACGGCACGAGAAAGGAAGCAACTCACTGTAGAAGTCTCGAAATCCACTTAGGGATCACACCAGACTGATAGCCAGATATATTTGCCTCAGATCCTGTACAATTAAGTACAGAAGTGTAATATGAGTACATAAGCAATATGTACCCAGTAAGTATCCCGTCTAATCTCGAAGAAGTAGATATGAGAGGTCGACTAGATACTTACTAGGGTCAAATAATATGAGAAAGAATTTATAATAAGCATGGATAGCATAATTTATTAGCATTGTATGACAAGGAATAACAGTTCTTTTCCAAATAATATCATGGGTATCTATTTACGTTTCAAGGCATATATGAAGTTCAGTCCACAGAGAAATACTAAGTAAAACATGCGCAAGTAATACCGAGGGACGTATGGCCCAATCCAACATAAAAGTAAATTGTGCACTGCCGAGGGTCGAACGGCTCGAATCATAGATGCATCTATTATCCCGATCGCGAATCACACATGCGACGCGATCAAATATAAATAAACTCATCAACAATCACACAATAATGTATGTCTGAGGAGTAGTTATTCACAGGAATATTCGAATTATCTTTTAAAAGACAAAGCAAGATAAGGTTCCTCTACTAGTCTTATTTACCTTAATCAACATAATTTATACGAATCTGAATTTCTCATCAAGTTACAAGAATATCACATTGAGCATGCTTTTGGGTCCTAGACTACCCGGACTTAACATAATAGTAACTACGTATGGGCTCTCGTCACCTAGTACGTACGTAGCCCCCACATATAATAGCAATCAATTCAATTATTACACATATGAGGACAATTCCCTCTTATAAGGTTAGAAATGAGACTCACCTCGCTCCAAAGTGCACTTCCAATACCAGGAATGAGTCCAAGCCCTCAATTTGTAGTCGAACAATCCCAAACTAGTTATATGAGGTAGGAACTAGTCTATGTAGACTCATAAGATCGAATTCTAGCTATTTAAGCAATTTCCCAACCTTTAACACAAGTTTCCTAAAATTCGACCCCGGGACCACGTGCCCGGATTCCGAAATTTTTCAAAAGAAGTTGTTCTCTATAACCTAAGGACCAATAATATATGACTTCTAATTTATTCCATAACAAATTTCGTGGTTAAATTTAACTTTTATTAAAACTCTAGGTTTTGCTCTAACCCCTTATTTTTACCTAAATTTTAGTGTTTAATCTACCTACGACACAAGTTTTAAACCAAGAATTAATGGGATACACGTACCTCAAGATGCTTCGTGGAAGTCTTCTCTCAAAAGCTCCAAAACTGCCCATGGAGGAGTGAAAAAAATGATAAAACTGACTTAGAACCCGTATTAAATGAACCTCACTACTTCAGCGATTTTCGCATCTGGGGTCCTGCATCTGCGAGAAAGGACCACATCTGCGAAATGGGCTAAAAGGGATGGGACCGCTTCTACGATCATGAGGCCCCTTCTGCGGTTCGAGAGCCGCTTTTGTGGTTTGGACTGGCCTTACCTGGGCCATATCTACGATAGATGGACCACATCTGCGGTCCACCAACTGCAGGTGCGGTTATGACAGAAGTAGCAGCTTCAGCACTTCTCAAAAATTTCAACTTCACTCGAGCCTCGTCCGATTGACGCTCGGGGCTCCTGGGCCATGCCCGAACATACCGACAAGTCTGAGATCACGAAACAAACCTACTCAAACATTTGGAATGCCCAAAACTACGTTAAATCTAAGAATCACCCCTGAAACCAATTGAATCAAACTTATGAACTTCAAGTTCTTAATTTTCTTCTAACGGGCCAAAATGCCCTTAAACTACTCGGATTGACATTAAATTTTACGAGCAAGTCTTAAATGATATATCGGACCTATATCGGGCTTCAGAACCAACATAGGAGCTCGATACCCATGAAATCAACCATTAATTAATTTCTTAAATCTTTAAAATTTCAGATTAACCATTTCTAATAAAAATTCATTACTCGGGCTAGGGAGCTCGAAATTTGATTCCAGGCATACGCTTAGGTCCCATATTTTCCATCTGACCCTTCGGGACCGTCAAATCACGACTTCTGGTCCATTTGCTCAAAATCTTTACCAAAGTCAAACTTAGCCTTTTAATAAAATCCTAAAGAATCAAATAGGCACACATCACTCAAAACTCTTCCAAATCCCGAATCAACCGTCCCCGTAAGTCATAAATCAGCTAAAGCAAGGGCTTGAAGTTTTATTTAAGGGAACGAGGTTCAAAAAGGTAAAACAACCAGTCAGGTCGTTACCAAAGATCATAGACAGACTGATACAGTTGTCGGCAATAATATTGAGGTTTAACATTTTTTAATCTCTTTAGTATATGTTTATATCTCCTATTTGCTCTTATTCGGATTAATCATATATAAAACAATTTGTAATATTATGAAATACAAGTATATACAGAATACTTCAGTATTTTTAATTATCTTAATCATATATGCATTTGTATTTTCCTGATTTTATTTATACATAATTATTGTGGTCTTCGCATGTTGCATCTAGATGTATTCATATATATGAAAATATGATACTTTTATATATTTAAGTTTTCTCTATATAGTAATGTTATTACACAGCAGTTAGATGCATTTAAATATTGTCCCAAATATGTAATGTATTTATATGAATTTAGATATATTCTTAATATGTTGTCAAATATATTTAAATTCTCCACTTAAATATAGCCTCAACAAAATAAAAATTCAAGTTCAAATATGTATTCTATTTATATATATTTAGATATATTACAGTCAGTTACTATATTTATATAGGTCATTTATAACACACTAACATTGATGTATATGTCTAACAGAATACAATGATTAATGCTCTTTGTGTAAAGTCAAGAGTGGAGGAAATACTACATTAGAGGTGTCGTGCGACATACCACTTATAGGCCAAGAGGGTGTATTTACAGATTACTATGTATCGCAATTTGAGCTGGACGACAAGTTTCTTCCAAGTCAAATTCCAGAAACTAGAATTGTGATACACAATAGTGCAAAAAATATTGAATCAACCCCATTACCATCTCATAGGAATCGGCGATCAAGTAGATGGTATTCTTCACCTTACGAGTCTAACTTCGAATCCGCAGGTTAGTATTTTATAAACTTATGATCTATTTCCCCGTGGTATTTATAATGTTTAGTCTCTATTAATGAATTCAATGAACAACAGGTACCTCGGTAAAGTTGACCCCTATATTTGAAAAAAGACAACCTTTTGAGGATGATTCAATAATGGGACCACATCCTACATTAATCATTCAGGAATACGAGAAAGGCTCGTGATAGTCTTCTCGCTAGACATGAACAGAAGTGAGGTTTTTTCCCGATATGTCTATTATGTATTTATATATTTAAAAATGGATGTAATATTTTTTTATATCATACTTGTAGAAGTAATTTGGAAGACCATTACAAGAAGAACAAGTCAACACTTCATATACCATTGGATTTGGAGTTGATCAAGTCAATTCAAAAAATTGGTTTTACCTTCTATCGCTTGACGGTAATCTATGGGATGACAATGTAAGTTTTAACCCTTCCAACTCCACTATGATTCATTTCTTTAGGATTGGTTTATCTAATTGTTTAATTCACAAATTGAGCTCTCACAACTTTGCACTCAGATGTATCTTTTACATATGATATATTTAACAGTATTCAGATGTATTTTAGCAGTACTCAGTAGTTGTAAATAACAGATGTATTTAACTGAATCGGTATTTTATGGCCTCATTTGTCTTGAATAAAAAATGTATTTAACTGTATTCCGATATATTTTAACAGTAGTCAGTAGCTTTAATAACAGATGTATTAAACTGTATTCCATAGCTTTAATAACATATGTATTTAACTATATTCAGATGTATTTTAACAGTACTCAGTAGTTGTAAATAATATATGTATTTAACTGAATATGTATGATGTATTTAATGGCATCATTTGTCTTGAATAACAAATATATTTAACTATATTCAGATGTGTTTTCACTGTACTCAGTTGCTTTAATAACAAATGTATTTAACAGAATCTATATGATGTATTTAATTGAGTATTCACTTATTATATTTAGTTTCTTTTCCTTCATTTCATTCATTTTACTAACACTATGTTATTAAATTTGTATATAGCATATTGACGTCATATTATACTATCTGAGAAATAAGGGAAAGTACAGCCAAACAACAACCTTCAAGTATACAACTGTTGATTGTATATTCAAGACAAGAATCGCAAAAATCTTTGACAGGTATGATGATATAGATAGTAATGCAAATTTAGCCAAAGAAGAGGATGTGGTATGTGAGTACGCAAGGGGCTACAGATTGCAAGCTAATGTACCTTGGCATACTGTTGATAATGTCTTGATACCAGTCAACTTGAAGGACAAACTACACTGGATATTGGTTGTGGTCTCATTCAAGGAGAGATGTATAAAAGTGTATGAATCATACAGATCTGTAGGTCATGATGCCTATGTAGCTTCTGATATAGATAAACTTGCTAAGTTTGTACCTCTGTATCTATCAATCAGTGGCTTTTAAAGAGATATTTAACGCATAGATTGGTCTACTTACTGAGCATACACTGACAAGTCACATACTGATTCCTTTGAAGTTGTTTTCATATCAAATCTGGCTCAATAAAAAGCTGGGAGCATGTATATATTAAATCATCATGCTTGTATCATTTTAAAAATCTAATTGTATGAATTATTTTTAATTGTTTCAATCAATATTTTTTATGAATTGTGGGGTGCATGTTGCGGCATATGCAGAGTTTCTAAGAACTCTTGGTGAGGTTCCTCAAATAATATTTGATTCTAATCTACTCTATCAAAGATATGGTGCTCTCCTCTGGGACTATGTTATGTGGAAGACAGAAGCTGATGCTATAAGCGAGAATAAAACACCCTCAAAGATTGCTAGACAAATCACAGAATCAGATTCAAAGTTGCAGATATTGTAGAGTAGCTTTAGGTGAATGTAGTTTTGGAAGGTTGTTTTAGGTGAATACTATCTTTTGAATAGTTTTTTTTGGTGAAGATGATATTCAGTTAGAAAAACCATGTTTTAATTACTTTATCAACAGTGTTCATATATGACCATTGCAACTTTTTAATTTATATTTTATTGTTTTGTTCATAAGTATTCATGCTTAGTCTACAGTTTCTATTCATATGTATCTTACATGATATATTCATATGTATTCAACATGGCATATAAGTTTGTATTAAAATTCAGTCACTTTGCTTGTATATCAAAGTCAGAAACTGTATGTTACAGGTTTATACATATGTGCTCAACTTGATGTATTTATTTTATTTAAGCAAGTTATATTCATACTTATACAAATCTATAAGTAATTGTTTTCATTTGGTTTGATTTGTATAGTCAAGGCATACACAATGTATTATACAATTTATATTTTTGTATGTATTAAACATTGTATATTAGTATGTAATCCACTCCTCACATGTGTATTGTATATCCAATTCAGAGACTGAATAATACAATTGCTATAATTATATATTCAGCAGATTGTATATGTATTTATTGAAATTGTTATATTATAGCTGAGTATATAGTTGTATTCAGATGTATTATGGTTGGTTATGTATATACAACTCAGCCACTGTCTATAATAGATTGTCTAATTATTTGTTAAAAGGTTTGTATTCAAATGTATTCAACACAATACTAAAATTAACTATATCCAGAATCTATTCACGAAAGGTTTAAAATGTATTATTTCACAATGTCATCGAAAGTAATTACAAATTGTTGGAGCACTAATACATGTCAGATTGTTAACTAAATCCTACGTGGAGCATTTCTACACGTTCGCTTATTATGTCCTCCCTGCCCACATATGCTACATGAATGTTGATTTTTCGGCTGCAACAATTCATTGAAAGGTTTATCGCGCTTCTTCTTTGGCCTTCTAGGAGGTCTTTTCCATTTGGGTGATAATACAACTTTCTCTACAATATGTGCTGGTATATTCCATTCATTTCTATCTAGTAGCGGGTACACAGGCATATCGTATGTCATTACAACAGAATTTGGTTTGTAATAGTTAGAGAAATAATCTTCTAGCAATAGAAACTTGCTCTTCAATACAACCCAAGCATGTGGGCATGGTAACTTATCAACTTGGAACCTCCCGCAAATATATTTTCTCTCTAACAGGCAGACGATGTAATTCCTCCCTTCATCAGTAACCGTATGTAAGTATTCAGTTGATGGTACCACCCACATTTAAACATAGACCTATTAGTTTTGAGCACTTATAAATAATAAAATTCATTTATATACCATAAAATAGATGTATCAAATATACAACAGTATGAATTAAATCAAATATGTATTGAATATAAATATATTTCTGTATGTTGAATGCAGAATTATTAAGTTAAATAATGCATAATTATTTTAGTTAAAAAAATAAATTTTTGTATTTATAGTACATAATTATTCAGTTAAATGCAACTGAAATGTCTGAATACAGAAGAATACATCATTTATGTAGACCCGCAGACTATTTACTATAGTTACGTCTTAGCTTATGAATACACTGTTATACATCTAAAATCTAATTAACGTTAGGTATTGGAAAAGTAACAAAAACATTATAAGACTTTGCATGATAATACAACTGAAAACATCTATCTAAAAAAAGGTATAAATTATTTCAGAAAAAATTAAGCTATCTAAAGAAAGAGAAAAATATATGATACGATGACATTAAAATAAAACTTACAGTCATGCATATTGATATTGACTCATTCAAAGTCAGCATCTCGTGGTATTTTTTTCCAAGCGTTGTGTAAGTCTGTATAGCTTCTTTGCGGTTACTGCAATTCCAACGTCTAAACATCTTCCTAACTTTTTTAAGAAAATCGTATATTGGCAATTCCCTTGCTGCCACTTGTGCGATATTGATTAACTCAATAATATTTGGCATCATGGTCCATCCCCTGTTAACAGGTACATACAACCTAGCCTACTTTTCGTATCCAGCTAACTCCAAGTATTATTTCGCCCTAATATCTACCTTCTCCACTTCTCCATCAAACTGTCAAATTCAGCTTGTGTGTATGCTTTTGCCATCGAGAAGTACATCTCGCTCAACTTTTCATGGCTCTTTTTGAATTTCTTATATACGTTGTTCCATAGATTCCATATATAGGTAAAATGCGGTACATCCGGATACTCTCTCGACACATATTTAATGATACTCTCATTTCTATTTGAAACGATGCACATGTTTTCCCTGTAACCGTATACTATCTTGAATTTCTCAAAGAACCACGTCCAAACAACATCGTTCTCTGAATTAATAACACCATATGCTAGTGGCAATATATGACCTGTAAAGACAATTGCATATATATTTTTAAAATATGTATTTCAATCTTTACAATGTTAACAAAATTTATTATAATTCACGTACTCACCTATACCATCCAACGTGTTGGCCGAGATGAATGTCCCGGTGTAGTAAAATTTTAGGTGACTTCCATCCACAACCACAATGGGTCTACAATGATCAAACCTCTTTGTAAAGGCATACAAAGATATATACACATACATGAACTCATTTTTGGGTGATTTTACCATTCTAATGTGCGAACCTGGATATGTCTTATCCATTGTATATAAGTATCTTGGTAATTTTTTGTATGAATCAGCCGGTTCACCTCCCAAAAAATTTATTGCCTTTTCTTTAGCTCGCCACGCCAATATGTATCTAACTACACCTAAATCTGATTTCACATCATCAATTATATCCTTTGGGGTGTATTTTCTCTTATGATTAGTAAGCTTGGGCCTAATCATACCACCTATAAGGCTGCTACTTGCCTATCGTTGCTCATACACCTTGTCCTTCAACGGACATGTATGCTTATCAATGAACTCTCTCACTTTGAATAGTTCTGATTTGTTAATGCTCAAAGCCTTAAACCTCCATTCACAATGTTCTGACATACATAATAATGCATGGATACAAAGAATTTATCATTATACATATGATTAACATAAGTTCTTACAAAAAAATCACTCATATACACATGAAAACAAATAAGCCTATAGCTATTTGTGTAAATATTACAACTGAAAACACTTATAGTTATATGAATACATTTGTATACAACTAGTAAACCAAAGACGAAAACAATGAGAGCCGCTGTAATAAGTTTATACAATTAAAATACACAAAAATACATGTATTTGAAGACCATAAAAAAATGGTTAACCACGTCAGTGAAGATCAATTGTCTTACAAATATGCATAAACACATCAACATATAAATTACAACTCCAACCATAAATACAAAATACAACAAAAATAAAGAATAATAAAATACACTCAAACCTGACAGAATTAGACCTATCAACCCGGAATCAAAACCTTTGAGATATAGCATAATGCTCCATCACCTCTTTCAATGTGGTCTTATCCTTATATACTTGTCCAGCCATAATCTTCCTTTGATTATTTTTTTAAATTATCAAATTGGTGTCCATTTCGAACACCCCAATTGCTTGTCCTGAATTGACAAAGTCTAGAGCAAGTGTATCATCTGTATCAGAATCATACCTTTGTACTGCTTCGTCTATTTGCACAATATCGCCTTGAATTAAACTACCTCTGTATATAAGTTCTTTTTCAATCATTGTTATGCTCAAAGCATACATCTCAAATTCTCTGTTCTATTTTTTTCAACTCTACATATACCATGTAACCCATATCATTGTGTATTTCCATTGGCGTGCAATTTTCTTCTACTTTGTATTGAATTTTAATGGACTTTGAGCTCAAATATATGCCCAGTTGAATATAGATCGACGCAACCAAATAATTATACGGCGCATACTCCTTTATTAGTATTCCCTCAATTGAATTAATTGCTCTCATTGTTTCACTTGCCAGAATGTCGCAACAACACTGTTAAACTTGCCATATGTATACAATTGTATCAATCGCAATTTTTCATTGTTGAAAAGAGAACCGGGTATGCACTGGAACTACATAAAAAAGGGAGAACTTAAAATCCAGATGTTTCTCTGCTTTAGGTTATTTTTTCCGATTGAAAAAATTTTGTGAATGGAGGAATATAGATTTATGGTGCAATAATTTGTGTTAGTTGAGTTATATTATGAGCATATCAGGTAAATTTATTTCCTTTCCGTTTTAAACCAGTTGAAAGGTCCATATTTTACGCAAAATACGTTACTATATTTTTTAATACACCTCGTAAATACAGTTGAATACATCTGAAGATTAGCTGGACTTCCCTGATTCACGCCTATTTTTGCTACTGTATTCATGAATACATTAGGTTAAATACATAAAATACATCTTATAACCACGTAAAAGGTATCTATAAATTGTAATATAGCAAGTGGTATTTATAGATGGCTAATTATTACTAAAAGTGTCACGACCCGAATTTCCCACCCTCAGGAGTTGTGATGGCGCCTACTCGTGAAAGCTAGCCAAGCCGCGTAATACAAATTACTAACCCTTTTATTATCCCTTTTTAACATTTTAAAACTAACATGTGATCAACAGTGAAATATTAACAGTAACTGAATACAAGTCGAAGACTTAATCTGATAAATTAACCCAAAACCAATACGACAATACCAACATACATCTCTATACGAAATCCGATGTCAGTCACAGACCGTCTACGAATACTACATACAAGTGTTTGAAAGGAAAAGTACAATCTGTCTCAAAAGTAAATGAAAATAGAATACATAAAAAGATAGAAGAGAACGCGGGAAATGCGGATGCCTGCAGGACTACCTCGGAATCTCTAACTGTACTGGAGGCAGCCACCCAAAGCTACGGTCTAAAAGCTGCTCCGCGATCTGCATATAGTGCAGAGTGTAGTATCAGCACAATCAGACCCCATATGCTGGTAAGTGCCTGGACTAACCTCGGCGAAGTAGTGACGAGGCTAGGATCACACTACCAAATAAACCTGTGCAGTTATATAATATGCAACAAAAAATAAAACAGGAATAAATAAGTAAAGATAGGAGGGGGGGTACGTGTTGTGGGGGAAATATCAATACCAACATTAAATTAAGAGAAAAGCATGAAGACAATTTAGAATTTACATCAAAACCATAATAACACTGTTGCGGCGTGCAACCTGATCCATATCATTTATCACTGTTGTGGCGTGCAACCCGATCTATATTATTTATCACTATTGCGGCGGGCAACCCAATCCATTTATATCATTGTTGCGGCATGCAACCCGATCCTAATATAATATTATTGCAGCACGCAACCCAATCCAATAATATCATTATTACGGCATGCAACCCGATCCATATATACAGTTCAATATCAAATCACAAATAGAGTCCCGACAAGGGATCAATAAAGAGACAACACTATCTCGTCAAGGGAATCAACAATATAAGTAAACACATCCCGGCATGGGAAAATTAGCTATAACCAAACTTGTTCCAACATCTAACTACCTCAACTAACACCAATACTCAATCACAAGTAATTCCCACGAGAATAATCAAAATACTTGCTCAACACAGAGAATCAACAACTTAGGCATTCGTAGTAATTATTAAGAACACAACAATTTCAATTAAAGACCCACGATCATGCTCGACACAAACGTATATATACTCATCACTATGCCTATACGTCGTACTCAACAAGTAACACGTAGCAAATAGGACACAACTCCTAATCCTTCAAGCTAAGGTTCGACCAAACACTTACCTCGAACTTTCACGGCCAACTCAAGCCTCAAACACCGTTTTTTCTTTTGAATTGGGCTCCAAATCAATTGTATCTGGACATAATTGACTTAATAACATCAATAGATGCTACACAATCTAATTCCAATGTTAATTATAGATTTCCTAACATTCTTCCCAAAAAGTCAAAAATTGATCCCGGGCCCGTTTGGTCAAAATACGAGGTTCAGACCAAAACCTGATCACCCATTCACCCGCGAGCCCAAATATACAATTAGTTCCAAAATTCGACCCCAAAATGAGGTCTAAATCCCAATTATACAAAAAGCCCTAACTCTACCCAAATCCCTAATTTTCTATCCTTAAAAACATGATTTAAGCCTAGAAATCTAATGGGTGTTAATGGAAATTGAAGAAAATGAGTCAAAGATTATATACTTATGAATTTGTGGTGAATTTATCTTTCAAAAACCGCCCAATTTGGAGTTTGGAAGAAGAAGTTATGAAATTTTGGTTAAGTCACGTTTTTGCTTCTATTTTAAAATCACTGGACAGGCTTTTATCACGTTCGCAATAGGCCTGTCGCATCGCGATAAGTCGGGACTAGGTGACCTCCGTGTTCGCAATCTCAGGCACGCGTTCGCGGAGCTTTTACTCCTCGAGCCTTCACATTCGCGGGCCAGTGGCCGTGTTCGCGTAGAACAAAAATGTGAATCCCTCCCCCAGGCCATTAGCCTACGTGCTCACGAGTGCCTGGACGCGTTCGCATCCCAAGTTTTGCATTCGCGAAGAACAAACTGGCACTTGAGGAATTTGCCTTACGCGTTAGCAAGTGGGACCACGCGAATGCGAAGCACAAAACCTCTGTGCACTGAGAGCAGCAAAACTTGCAACTTTTTCCAAGTTCAAAACCTTCCGAAACCCATCCGAAACTCACCCGAGCTCTCGGACCTCAAAACCAAACATGCATACTAAATCAAAAACATCATATGAACTTATCAGTGCGATCAAATCACCAAAATAATCTCTTAAACAACGAATTTCGCATGGAAATCTAAGAAAATTCTCAAAACTTTGAAAGTATGAATTTTTCACAACTACGGGTCTGAATCACCTCAAACGACTTCCGTTTCTTACCAAATTTCACAGACTCATATTATTTCACATATAAGACCTATTCCAGACTCCAGAATTAGAATACGACCCTGACACTATCAAATTCTAAATGCATTGCATTTCCAAAACTCATAAAATTTTCCAAAAAATAATTTTCTTTAAAAATTCATTTCTCGGGCTTGGGACTTCGGAATTCGATTTCGGAAGTCCCATATTTTTTCACAGACCCTCCGGGACTGTTAACCATAGGTTCGAGTCCATTTACCTAAAATATTAACCGAAGTCAACTTAAATGCATTTTAAGTTTAAATTTCAGCATTTTTCATAGATTTTCACATAATAGCTTTCCGGCTACACGCCCAGATTGTGCACACAAATCAAGGTAAGATAGAAAGAGGTTTTAAGGCCTTGGAATACAAAATTCATTTAAAACAAGTGATGACCCCTTTTGGTTCATCACATTCTCCACCTCTAAAACAACCATTCGTCCTCGATCGTACATAAGAAGGAAGTACCTGAGTTGGGGAAAAGATGGGGATATCGGCTCTGCATATTGGAGTTGGACTCCCAGGTCGATGCCTCAGCAGGCTGACCTCTCCACTGAACACGAATAGAAGGAAAACTCTTTGATCTCAACTGACGAACCTACCGGTCTAGAATAGCTACCGGCTCCTCCTTATAAGACAAGTCCTTGTCCAACTGGACAATGCTGAAATCTAACACGTGGGATGGATCACAGTGATACTTCCAAATCATGGACACATGAAACACTGGATGCACGACTGATAATCTCGGTGGAAACGCAAGTCTATAAGCCACCTCTCCCACTCGATCAAGAATCTCAAACGGGCCAATGAACCTAGGGCTAAGCTTGCCCTTCTTCCCAAATCTCATCACGCCCTTCATAGGCAACACTCTAAGCAATACCCACTCACTGACCATGAAACAAATCACGAATCTTACGATCTGCATAACTCTTTTGCCTGGACTAAGCTGTACGAAGCTGTGATGACCCGACCCTTTATCTCATAAGTTACCGCTCTATTTTCCCCATTTTATGCTTCTTTATACTTCATTATCCGTGTCTTGTGCGATCGAGTTGGTTTGGAGAATTTTTGGTAGGAAATGAGTCTCTTAGTCTCTTTAAGGAAAGCTTAGTTTGGAAAAGTCAACCGAATATTGACTTATGTGTTATAGGGCTCAGATATGATTTTCGATGGTTCGGTTAGCTTCAAGGGATTATTTGTGACATAGGAGTGTGATTGGAAGTGATTTTGGAGGTCCGGTGTAGAATTAGGCTTGAATTGGTGAAGTTAGCATTTTAGCGATTTCCGGTTGATAGGTGAGGTTTTGATTCGAGGGGCAGAATGGAATTCCGAGAGTTGCTGTGGCTTCGTTATGTGATTTGGGATGTGTATGTAAAATTTTAGGTCATTCGGAGGTGTTTTGATTGAGTTTTTGATCAAATGCGTGTTTCGAAAGTTTTAGAAGAACTTAGAACTTGAATCCGATGTGAATTGATGGTTTTGGTGTTGTTTGAGGTATTTTGAGGATTAGAACAAGTTTGGGTGATGTTTTAAGATGTGTTTGTATTTTTGGTTGAGGTCCCGGGTGCCTTGGGGTGATTTCGGATGGCTAACAGGAAGTTTTTGACTTGGAAACTATAGTAGAAATTGCAGCAGTGCATGCATGCCTAATTTGGCCTTCGCGTTCGCGGGCCTGGGGTTGCGTTCGTGTAGTAGGAGTTTGGTCAGGCTAGGATTTGCTATTCAATTTCACGTTTGAGCATTTGCGTTCACGGAGGGAAAATTCATTGAGCTTTCCATTCGCGAGGCGTTGCTCGCGATAACGTAGAGGGATCTGGGGTTCCGTTCGAGTTGTTCTTCGCGTTTGCGGCATAGAGCTCGCGTTCACATAGTTGTAGCAATTGTATGCTTAGAGTTCGCGAGTAGGGAACCACGTTCGCAAAGGGTAATTGTATTCAGGGAAAAATTTTGAGCATCACGAATGCGATAAGGTCCTCGTGTTCGCATAGAAGGAATTAGAAGCTGGGTAGAAGGGTTTTAAAACATTTCCTCTGCGAGCTAAGTCATATTTTTCTCCATTGTTGGACATTTTGAGAGCTATTTGGGAGATAATGAAGAGGGTTTCGAAGAGGATTGATTGGAGGTAAGTCCTATGAACTAAATATGTGATTATTGTATGAAATTAACCTTGAAATTCATGGAAACTTGGTTAAAATAGGAAGAACTAGGGCTTGAGTTTTTGAACTTTTAAATTGGGAATTGAAGGGCCATTTGAGCTTGGATTTGGGAGTTCTTGATATGTATAGACTCGTGGAGAGATAATGAACCCATTGATGTGAAAATTTCTGAGTTTCGAGAAGTGGTCCCGGGGCTCGGGTGTTGCCAATTTCGGGATTTTTAATATTTTTTGATTGTTTTCGATTGGGTATTGTACCTTTGGCATATTGTGATGTATTCGTTGTGGTTTTGGTCAGATTCGACCCGCGTGGAGGCCGATTTGAGAGGCAAGGGATTAGTGAGCTAGAGCTTTAGCCGGTTTGAGGTGAGTAATGATGTTAAATGGTGTCCTGAAGGTTTGAAACCCTGGATTGCACATCATAGTGCTATATTGAGGTGACTTGCACGCCGGATAGCGAGCGTGGGGTAGAGCACCGTTGGGGATTGTGACTTGGTCCGACCGATTGATGAAATTACTACTTATTTGACTGAGACTTATTTGTTATCATTATGATATGGTCTAGTTGCCATGTTTGAGGCCTTGTGCTGACCTGTAGAACCCTTAGGGGCATTTTGACTGATTTTCCTCACTTTACTTGTTAAAGATCATATCCTCAGTCATGCTTCTATTTGTTTAAAAGATTTGAACCGGTGTTATAAATGTTAACTCTAAATGAGAGGAACATGAGGGCTAAGATCCCTACCTTATATTATTGTGCCAGAGAGGCTGTGAATAAAATGACTAAAAGGGGTTGAGAACCCAACAATGAGGATATTATATATGTTATGGATTGGGCTGCACGCCGCAGCAATACTTATGTGGATCGGGCTGCGCGCTGCAGTGAAATAGCGCTTGGGCTGTAGGAGCCCCTCCAGAGTCTGTACACCCCCAGTGAGCGTAGTCGACTATCTATACGGGTCGGATTGCATGCTACAACGATGTACGGATCGGGCTGCACGCCACAACGATTATTCTGATTTTACGTTATTACGAGAGTAATATTGGCTAAGTGCAGAGAGTGATCCCGAGGGGCGGATTTCTACTTGTTATTTCTTGTTAAATTACCTGTTATACCTGATTTGAAGAGATTTCATTTGACTTATTCACTGGGTTACTGTTTAAGTGATTAGACTGCTTTGATATAGAATTGCCTTGTGCCTTTACGTGTTTTCATGCTTTCAGTCATTATTTATATTTATTACTCACTGTCTCAGAGTACTCACATTACTCCCTGCACCTTGCACGCAGATCCAGGCGTTCCAGAGGCTGAGTGTGAGTTCCCCCATTGATCACCTTTTACTAGAGATATCGAGGTAGCTGCATGGCGTCCGCAGACCCGATTCCTCCTTCTATCTCATTATTTTCTGCACTTCTAGACATTTCTGTATTATGTTGATCAAATTTGTGATAGAGGCTCTTGACTTGTGACACCTGATCAGTGGGCCATGTATTAGTATTGTCTTGATTTTCGCATATTTAACTTAGTGTTTCAGACTTTTAAAATGCTAAATTGGTATTTAAACTGCATTAGCTGGTAATGAACTTTATAAGGAATGGGTTGAGGTTAATAGTTGGTCAGGCTTGCCTAGCAATATGTTGGGCGCCATCACAACCGGGATTAGGATCGTGACAGAAGCCTATCCTAAATGATCCTGACCTTTTCCAAGGCATCCTGAACCAGATCCATACCAACAACCGAGCCTCCCTCGGCTCAAACCATCCAACCGGTGACCGGCACCGCCTACCATACAAAGCCTCATAACAAGCCATCTGGATACTCGACTTGTAGCTGTTGTTGTAGGCAAACTCTGCTAAAGGCAAAAACCGATCCCACGAGCCTCCAAAGTCATTGACACAAGATCGGAGCGTATCCTCCAAAATCTGAATAGTCCGCTCGGACTGCCCGTCCATCTGAGGATGAAATGCTGTGCTTAAATCAACCCATGTGCCTAACTCTCGCTGAACTACTCTCCAGAAATGCAAGGTAAACTGCGTACCTCGATCTGAAATGATAGACACGGGCACACTATGAAGACGAACAATCTCCCGGATATAGATCTCAGCTAACCTCTCGGAAGAATAGGAGATTGCCTCATGAATGAAATGTGCTGACTTGGTCAACCTATCAACAATAACCCACACTGCATCGAATTTCCTCTGAGTCCGTGGGAGTCCAACAACAAAGTCCATAGTGATACGCTCCCACTTCCACTCAGGAATCTCAATCTTCTGGAACAATCCACTAGGCCTCTGATGCTCGTACTTAACCTGCTGACAATTCAAACACCGAGCCATATAAGCAACAATGTCCTTCTTCATTCTCCGCCTAATGCTGTCGCAAATCCTGATACATCTTAGCGGCGCCCGGATGAATAGAGTATCGGGAACCATAGGCCTCCTCTAAAATCAAATCTCAGAGTCCATCCACATTCGGCACACAAACTCGACCCTGTAATCTCAAAACTCTATCATCACCTAAGGTAACCTTCTTGGCACCTCATGCTGCACCGTGTCTGTAAGGACACACAAATGAGGATAATCATATTGCCGATCTCGGATATGCTCCAATATGGAAGAACGAGCGACCGTGCAAGCTAACACGTGACTGGGCTCAGAAATGTCCAGCCTCACGAACTGATTGGCCAAATACTGAACATCCAAAGCAAGCGGCCTCTCACCGACCAGAATATAAGCAAGACTACCCATACTTGCTGACTTCCTATTCAAAGCATCGACCACCATATTGGCCTTTACCGGATGATATAAGATGGTGATATCATAGTCCTTTAACAGCTCCAACCACCTTCTCTGCCTCAAATTCAACTCCTTCTGCTTGAACAAGTACTGTAGACTCTTGTGATCCGTGAACACCTCCTATGCCACGCCATACAGATAATGCCTCCAATCTTCAACGCGTGAACAATGACTGCTAACTCCAAATCATGAATCGGATAGTTCTTCTCATGAATTTTCAATTGCAGGGAAGCATAAGCAATGACCTTGCCATCCTATATCAACACCACACCAAGCCCAATACGAGATACATCACAATAAACTATATATGGCCCTGAACATCTGGGCAAAATCGACACCGGTGCTATAGTCAAAGAAGTCTTGAGCTTCTGAAAGCTCACCTCACACTAGTTCAACCACCTGAACTGGGCACCCTTCTGGTTCAACCTAGTCATCGAGGCTTCAATGGATGAAAACCCCTCCACAAACCGACAATAGTAGCCTGCCAATCCCAAAAAACTCTGGATCTCTGTAGCTGATGCTAGTCTAGGATAGTTCTTGACTGCCTCAATCTTCTTCGGATCAACCTGAATACCCTCTACTAATACAACACGACCTAGGAATGCAACTGAACTCAACCAGAACTCACACTTCAAAAACTTGGCATACAACTGGCTATCCCTCAGAGTCTTAAGAACCACTCTAAGATGTTGCTCGTGCTCTTCCCGGCTGCGGGAGTAGATCAAAATATCATCAATGAAGACTATCACGAACAAATCCAAGTAAGGCCAGAACACTCGGTTCATCAAATCTATAAAAGCTGCAGGGGAATTTGTCAACTTGAATGACATCACCAAGAACTCATATTCCCATACCGAGTGCGAAAAGCTGTCTTAGGAATATAGGATGCCCTAATCCTCAACTGATGGTAGCCAAATCTCAAGTCAATCTTTAAAAATACCTTGGAACCCTGAAGCTGATCAAACAAATCATCAATCCTCGGCAACAAATACTTATTCTTGATTTTAACCTTGTTCAACTACCGGTAATCAATACACATTCTCATCAACCCATCCTTCTTCTTAACAAACAACACCGGCGCACCCTAAGGCAAAATACTAGGTCTGATGAAACCTTTTTCAAGAAAGTATTTGTTACATCCCGTAAGTCAAACAACCTTGACACCATTATATATATATATATATATATATATATATATATATATATATATATATATTAAGTGGAAAATTTTTTGTAAAAGAAAAAAATAATTTTATATAGTTTTTAATATTACTACTTTCAAATATGTTTTAAATTACACACATAATATAATATGAGAAAAATTTATGAGATTTTCTAAAATTAAGTATACAAAAATTGATGCTCTTTATAAGAGATTTAAGAAGATTATAAGTTGAGAAAATATATATGTATTTTTACATGAATGTTTTAATGAAATAATAGTATATTAATTTATTTTACATGGTACCACATGTAATATTTTAGACTGTAAAACTTATTTTATTTCAAGTCAGTTGGAGAAGTAGTACTAAAGTTATAGTATATTAGTGATTTATCACATTACAAGAAACTATTAACCTTAAAAATATACACTACCATGTATAATTTTAAATACAAATACATAAAAAGTGCAAAATTTGTTATACGTTTTGTGTGGTACAAAAGAGTGAAATATTATAATGTGTATGTTAATATAATAACAATTACGAAAGATATGATGGCAATACAAATACTACGCACTGTACGATTTCTCATCTTATGTCAATTACAAGAATTGATTTTTGTTTTTGTTTTATGAGTATTATAAGTACGTCACATATATTCGTATCTTGTAAGTTCACAACATCGAATGTATTACATGACCGTAATAGTACGATGTATAAAATATATTAAAAATATGTAGATTTTTAAGTAATTTGGAATAATTATTAATTTTTGTGGATAATGATTAATTATCAGGTAACAGAACACTACCTAATAAATAAATTAGTATATAAAGATTTAAACCTCCCACCCCATCCCCTCGTGGAAGCAAACCACTTCCTAAGAGATATGACTCTTAGACACTTATTAATATGTGGCGAGTTGTTTGTGTGTCCACCTTTTTAATGGATAATGCAGGGGTCCTTCTACACTTGGTTTTCATGTTGCATTCTTTAATTAGTAGTTGAAGCACATCTCATCTTTAGGAGACGAGGACAATTCAGTACATCAATCTTGTATTTATGGGGAGCGCTAACTTATGTGATACTTGGTTTTTGTGTGCTTGAGTAGACAACCCTTACCTTTTAGTTAGTTAGTGGTAGTGATTCAAATTAAATCACTCTGTAATTGGAAGGTGAGTAAATTTGATAGTTGAAGTTGGTGACATGAGGAGATTAACATTAGAATTGAACTATGCTTACTTTTTGTTTGCTGATTTCTCTGAGGTCTCTTAGTCGAGTACCCCCATGGAGATGCTGAGATTTTATTGTTCAATAACGGAAGGCAATTTGATTTTTTTGTTCTGGCGTAAAGCTGTAGGAAAATTAAGAGCAAGGAAGAAGCTTTTGGTATTTGAGATAAATGACCCAGGTGCTGGAGGTACTAGAATATCATACAGATTTTTCCTACTCCAGGTATGTTAAGGCACTTTCTTCTTTCTTTTGGTATGATCAAAAAATGAAATGAACATAAATGATATATTAATTCATAATGACTCTACTCCTAGAAACTAAGATTTTTCATGTTATTCTTTCCGTACAAAGTTATTCTAAGAAAGTATGTATGAATCTTGAGTCCTAGTGAAGTTCATATTGATGGTATGATGTCCATAATGCTAATCGAAGGTGCAAAGATCCGAAAGGTTTAGAACATGATTCCATGAGTCGAACATGTATTTTATATATGTATCTATTTTACTCTACCGAGCTGCGCTATAGTCGGCTGGGTACGACACCTATTATGCAACCACTGATCAGTTGGGTTTACCGAGCTTCACGTAGCCGGGTATGATTCTACTGAGCCTTATGATGGTTGGGTACATTTTTATCGAGTCCTCTTTGATGCCGGATACGATATGATGATGATGATGCCCACAGAGGCAAATGTTTTAAAAGTTTATGTTTATATATGTATTATGCATTTCATGTCAGTAGTCCCCAGAGGCACTCAGATGTTATAGGTTGTATCTTCTCTATCTCTCTTTATATTACTGTTCTTGTTTATGCTTCCATGACTTACATACTCGGTAAATTATTCGTACTGGCATCCCTTTTGCTTGGGGACGTTTCATTTCATACCCGTAGGTCCTGATAGACAGGTCGAGAGCCCTCGAAGTAGGCTATCAGCTCAGCGAAAGATGTTGGTGCGCTCCAATTGCTTCGGAGTTGCTTGTCTGGTTAGTATTATTTAGACATGTATTATTTGGTATGGCGGGACTCTGTCCCGACCTGTATGACATTTATGTATTCTTAGAGACTTGTAAACATATGTCGTGTACGTAAAATATTGTACGGCCTTGTCGGACTATGTTTTGAATTTATAAAGGATCATGTTTGCCTATTAGGCCTGTATGTCTCGTATATATGATGGTGTAAATAAGAAATATACGTTACGTTGGTACTCAATAGAGTAAGGTATCGGCTTCTCATCGCGGCTCATCGGTTTGGGTCGTGAAAAAAGTGGTATCTGAGCAGTTCTTTCCTAGGGATGTCTACAAGCTCTGTCTCGTAGAGTCTTGTTTATGGGTGTGTCGTGCACCACACTTATAAGCAGGAGGCTACAGGGAATTAGGATTGTCACTCTTCTTCTTACTCTAGATCATATGGTAGATCTCACTTATAAGAATTCAAATTCCAAAATTCTATTTAATTCGTAATAAGACGATACCTACATCCAGGAAGAAGGTGGGAAAGAGAGATAGTTGTGGAAGAGCTGAGTCAGAGGAATTGAATTTTTGTATGATGCCTACGATAAGTAAATATGAGGTCTTTGGATGATAATGGGTGTAGTGAAAGGTGTAAGATTCTTGATAATAATCCTTAAGACAAGAATTCTATCCACCTTAATGGTGAAAGACAATGAGAGATTCAGAAGATAAATACAAGTTTCAATAAATAAAAGAAGCAAGATGAAGAAGAGTGCGAGACACCCAATTAATGAAGGTTAAAAGTGTTTATAATTTAGTAGAGGAATATAAGCCTTTTGAGTTATATTCAACAGCAATAGAGGTATGTATAATTGGCCGTACCCATCTCAATTATCCCCTGTAGGGGCTAACATATGTAATTTAAAAAAAGCTCGGATCATCAAGATCCGGCTGGAGCTAGAGTAACCCAAAATGGTGAATGAATTGTTTGCGTTAGTTGACATTGCTGAAGGATATTACAAATGTGCTAATAGATCTCTTTATGAGACACCTAGATGGTGCACTCTAAAATAGTGCAACCTGATATGAGTGCTACAAAGAGGTGCACTATAAGCTTCGAAGGTATAAATATTATCTTAGTGTGGCTCGTGTCCCTAGGAAAGCAAGAACGTTAAGCAACTTGAAGAGCCACTGGATGGGGCAAAGGAAAGCTAAAAGGAAAAGAATGTCTTCTTCGAGTTTTCAGAATAAAGTGATAGGCATAAATGTTAGCGGGAAATGAGAAAAGAATTAATGATGCATTATGAGTAAGATGACAACGGTAGATCAAAAGATGACAATATTATAAAATTTATAGTCAAGCGAAGGAAGAAATGAGAAGTGACGGGCCTTAAGACAACAAAAGAGTATAATCCATAAGGTTATATCCTCATTTCGAGAAATAAGTTCGTAACTCTAACGCTATTACCAAAAGGAAAAGTTAGACTCCAGTGTAATAGAACAAGTATGGATTGGTGAACAAGATAAACTAAACATGAAGTAGGGACTGAGTGATTGATAACAGTCGGCATCATGAAAGTTTCAGATTTTATTCTGACGATAATAGAATGGACAACAAAAGAAGATCCATGATTAATTCAAAGAATGGTCATTCAGGGAGACGCTTCCCTAAAGCAAGTAATATGAGCAAAGTTGAGCTTAATGGACTGTATGTACCAGTTACACTAAGTGTCACCCTCACGAGTAAGGGAATTTTTCATCCTTGATACAAAAGGATTACTGCAAGGCGAGTAAGAGTCAACGGTAATGTGAAAAGACGCCAATGATGAAGAGTTAGACCATCTATAGGTAGATCTTTGTAGCGATAAATGTTAGTATATCCCTAAAGGGAAGAATAGAATATGGAGTGATGTGGCAGTAAGTCAGAATTAAGTGGATCTAGTGACTATGGAATGGTAAAGGAAGAATGCCATAAATGAAAGAAGAACGAGATGGTACTTATCCAAATCTTATAGATATGTTACAATTCAAAAATGTTGTGCAAGAGTGACATCAAGAAGAGGAAGTAAAGGTTCCTGCCCGAGCTATTGTTTTATAAATAAGGAATATGTGCGAGACATTAGTTAAGACGAAGGAAATAACCTAAGCAAGATTACGAGGAATATTTATATGAGAATGGGATAATGAGTAGTTAGTAATGGGTCAGGAAGATCCCAGTTATGGCTAAACAAGAGGTTACAGATGAGTTATCAGATCGTGTAAGATAAACATGGTAGAACCCAACATGGAGTATTCAACCTCGAAAAATATCATTATAATACTCGAGATATATTCAAACAAGAGTCGGGGTAGTTAAAGGTACTGTATGAGTATTATGGGGATAAAAGAAAGTGCCACTGGGAATGGAGTCAAAATATCAGTTTAGAAGCAACCATACAAGCACAAAGGCATGGGAGTAAGTAACTACGGATGATGATAGGCAAGAAAGGACATTAAAAAGATCTGTAATAAGCCCACAACTTTACGAGAGTCAAGGGTTCTCCCTAAGTACTACAATGAAAGACTAGCTAAGGAGATAAGAAAGAAGGCTTCAACCTAAGCACAACGACCTAAAGAAAAAATGATCGTGTAACAACAATCTCGCAACAACATTGTAAGCATTCCAAAGGAAAGTGGCACCTACCATGGCTAATGAACGGGAAGTAAGAATTAAAAGTAATAATCGAGATCATATAAGTTGTATGAAAACTCTGGCAAGTGTGGGCACGAAGATAAGTTAAGTATGGACGCAACGAGAGGGTAGAAAGACTAGGAAAAAATAATAGCTTACGTTGAAAGAAAGCTAAGATGGAACAAAAAAAAATATTTGATCAATGATCCAGAGTTAGTACGTTATGGATACACTAAAGATTTTGGAGCATTATCTAGGCAACATATTTGTTGACAATTATATAGCCATAGAAGACTCCGGTATAAGTTAAAAGAAAGAATTGAGCCCAGGGCATAGATAAAGGATTGAATTGTTAGAAGATTGTATCATGAATATTCCATAACACCCATGAAAGGCTAACGTAATAACTGACACTATGAGCCGCAGATCGGAAGATAGCTTAAGCCTGCGTAAGGGCTGATCAGAAGGAAGAGGAAACTAAAGAATTACATCACCTACGTAAAACAGGAGTCTGATTATTGGACCTAGAAAAATTATAGAAGTTGTTCTTGAGAACATGACAGAATCACTCTTAATATCAGATGTTCAAGAGAAATAACACAATAACCATAATCTATAGTGGCTCTACAAGGAAGACAGCTAGAAGAAGTACCAGCCTCATAAGAAGTCAGTACGAAGCTCCAACCGAATTTTGTATGCACTAGAGGTGCTATCATAATTGAGCTTTAAGAAGTACATGAAACTTCTACCTATGTGGAAGGGAGGTTATAAAAGCGATAGAAGATACGATGCAAAGGTAAGTATGGTAAAAGTGAAGAAGATACGAGATACTCAAGTACAAAAAATTGTGAATAGTCGAGACTTTAGAAATAATTTGGGTTTTAAGTTTAATTTACAGAGGAGACCCTAGTGAAAATTTTGTAAATCCCCAAGAGTTAACATTCGAGGACGAATGTTCTAAAGGGGGGAAGGATGTTACACCCCGTAAGTTTAACAACCTTGACACCGTTGTGTGTGTGTGTGTGTATATATATATACACTATATTAAGTGGAACATTTTTTGTAAAAGAAAAATAATAATTTTATATAGTTATTAATATTAGTACTTTCAAATCTGTTTTAAATTACACACATAATGTGAGAAAAGTTTATGAGATTTTTTAAAATTGAGTATACAAAAATTTATGCTCTTTATATGAGATTTAAAAAGATTATAAGTTGAGAAAATGTATATATATTTTTATATGGATGTTTTAATGAAATAATAGTATATGAATTTATTTTATATGGTACCACATGTTATATTTTAGACTGTAAAACTTCTTTTGTTTCAAGTTAGTTGGAGAAGTAGTACTAAAGTTGTAGTATATTAGTGATTTATCACATTACAAGAAACTATTAACCTTAAAAATATACACTACCATGTATAATTTAAAATAAAAATATATGAAAAATGCAAAATTTGTTTTACGTTTTGTGTTGACACAAAAGAGTAAAATATTATAATGTGTATGTTAATATAATAACAATTACGAAAGATATGATGGCAATATAAATACTACACACTGTATGATTTCTCATCTTATGTCAATTACAAGAAATGATTTTTGTTTTTGTTTTATGAGTATTATAAGTACGTAACATATATTCATATCTTGTAAATTCACAACATCGAATGTACCACATGACCGTAATAGTACGGTGTATAAAATACATTAAAAATATGTAGATTTTTGAGTAATTTGAAATAATTCTTAATTTTTGTGGATAATGATTAATTATCAGGTAACAGGACACTACCTAATAAATAAATTAGTATATAAAGATTTAAACCTCCCACCCCATCCCCTCATGGAAGCAAACCACTTCCTAAGAGATATGACTCTTAGACACTTATTAATATGTGGCGAGTTGTTTGTGTGCCCACCTTTTTAATGGATAATGCAGGGGTCCTTCTACACTTGGTTTTCATGTTGCATTCTTTAATTAGTAGTTGAAGCACATATCATCTTTAGGAGACGAGGACAATTCAGTACACCAATCTTGTATTTACGGGGAGCGCTAACTTATGTGATACTTGGTTTTTGTATGCTTGAGTAGACAACCCTTACCTTTTAGTTAGTTAGTGGTAGTGATTCAAAGGAAATCACTCTATAATTGGAAGGTGAGTAAATTTGATAGTTGAAGTTGGTGACATGAGGAGATTAATGTTAGGATTGAACTATGCTTACTTTTTGTGTGCCGATTTATCTGAGGTCTCTTAGTCGAGTAGCCCCATGGAGATGCTGAGATTTTATTGTTCATTCACGGAAGGCAATTTAAATTTTTTGTTCTGGCATAAAGCTGTAGGAAAATTAAGAGCAAGGAAGAAGCTTTTGGTATTTGAGATATATGACCCAGGTGCTGAAGGTACTAGAATATCATACGGATTTTTCCTACTCCAGGTATGTTAAGATACTTTCTTCTTTCTTTTCGCATGATCAAAAAATGAAATGAACATAAAAGATATATTACTTCATAATGCTCTACTCATAGCAACTAAGATTGTTTATGTTGTTCTTTTCGTACGAAGTTATTCTAAGAAAGTATATATGATCCTTGAGTCCTAGTGAAGTTTATATTGATAGTGTGATGTCCCTAATGCTAATCTAAGGTGCAAAGATCCGAAAGTTTTAGAACATGATTGCATGAGTCGAACATGCATTATATGTATGTATCTATTTTACTCTACCAATCCGTGCTATAGTCGGCCGTGTACGACACCTATTGTACAACCACTGATCAGTTGGGTTTACCGAGCTCCCTATGGCCGGGTACGATTCTACCAATCCATATGATGGACGGGTACATTTTTACCGAGTCCTCTTTGAGGCCGGGTACGATATGATGATAATGATGCCCACAGAGGCGAATGTTTTAAAAGTTTATGTATATATATGTACTATGCATTTCATGTCTGTAGTCCCAGAGGCACTCAGATGTTATAGGTTGTATCTTCTCTATCTCTCTTTACATTACTATTCTTGTTTATGCTTCCATGCCTTATATACTCGGTAAATTATTCGTACTGACGTCCCTTTTGCCTGGAGACACTGCGTTTCATGCCCGCAGGTCCTGATAGACAGGTCGAGAGCCCTCGAAGTAGGCTATCAGCTCAGCGGAAGATGTTGGTGCGCTCCATTTGCTTCGGAGTTGCTCGTCTGGTTAGTATTATTTAGACGTGTATTTTTTGGTATGGCGGGACTCTGTCCCGACCTTTATAGCATTTATGTATTCTTAGAGGCTTGTAGACATATGTCGTGTATGTAAAATATTGTACGGCCTTGTTGGCCTATGTTTTGAGTTTATAAAGGATCATGTTGGCCTATTAGGCCCGTATGTCTCGTGTATATGATGATGTAATAAGAAGGATATGTTACGTTGGTACTCGATCGAGTAAGGTATCGGGTTCTCGTCGCGGCTGATCGGTTTGGGTGGTGACAGTCTTGCAACTGCTCCTTTAACTCTTTCAACTCAAGCGGGGCTATACGATATGCCGGGATAGAAATGGGCTGAGTGCCCGGAGCCAAATCAATGCAGAAGTCAATATCCCTATCGGGTGGCATAAACGGTTGGTCTGAAGGGAATACCTCAGGAAACTTACGAACAACAAGCACATAATCAATAGAAGGAACCTCGACACTAGAATCACGAACATATGCCAAATAGGCCAAACATCCCTTCTCGACCATACGCCAAGCCTTCACATAAGAGATAAAACTACAGGTAGAATGACAAGGAGTCCCTCTCCACTCTAAACGAGTCCTGCAAGGCTAAGGTTACGATATTGGCATGACAGTCTAAGATAGCATGGTAAGGTGATAACTAGTCTATCCCCAGTATGACATTAAAATTAACCATGTCTAGAAGCAACAAATCTACACAAGTCTCAATACCCCCATCACCACAATAAAAGAATGATGGGCTCAATCTACCATAATAAAATCACCCACCGGTATAGACACATATACAAGGGCACTTAAGGAATCACTAGGCATGACCAGATACAGTGCAAAATAAGATGACATATAGGAGTATGTAGACCCTGGATCAAATAAAACTGAAGCATCTCTTCCACAAACCAGAGTAGTACCTGTGATAACTGTATCAGAAGCCTCAGCCTTAGGCCTGGCTGGAAGAGAATAACATTGGGGCTGGGCCCCACCACCCTGGACTACATCTCTGGGACGACCTGCAGCTGGCTGGCCTCCACTTGTAGCGGTTTGAGTTCCATCTCTAACACCTCTACCTCCACCTCTAATACCTCTAACTCCACCTCTAGCAACTCTACCCCAACCCCTAGCTGGCGGGCCGGGCGGTGGAACACCTGGTGCCTGAACCATAGTACGGGAATCCTGTTGCTACGACTGAGTACCCACCAATCTCGGATAAGCCCTCCGGATATGACCACACTCACCACACTCAAAGCATCCACCTAAGTGTTGCAGCTGAGGAAACTGAAACTGACCCTGGCGACCTGAATGACCACCCCAAAAACTCTGGAGCGGTGATGCACTAATAAGAGCTGGTGGTGCACTGTAGGGCTGTTGATCAGAATACTGCATATGAGAACCATGACCACCTGAAGCACCACGAGAAACCTGAAGTGCTGACTGAAAGGGCCTAAGAGGATGGCCTCTACCATACGAATCCCCGCCTCCAGATGAGGCACAATTGAATCTACCTGAAGGACGAGGCCTCCTGTCCGGCCCATGACCACGTCCCTGTGACAGAACCATCTCCACTCTCCTGGCCATATTGGCCGCCTTCTGGAAAGAAATCACAGTCCCTATCTCCCTAGCCATCTGAAGTTGAATCGGATAAATAATTCCCTCAATAAACCTCCTAACCCTCTCTCTCTCGGTGGGAAGTATGATAAGGGCATGATGAGCCAAGTCGATGAATCTGGTCTCAGACTGGGTAACAATCATAGAACCCTACTGGAGATGCCCAAACTGCCTCCGATAGGCCTCTCTCTGAGTGATGGGGAGAAACTTCTCCAGAAATAGCTGAGTAAACTGCTCTCAAGTCAAAGCTAGTGATCCGGCTGGTCTAGCCAAACAGTAATCCCTCTACCAAGTCATGGTGGATCTCGACAAGCGTAAAGTAGCAAAATTGACCCCATTGGTCTCCACTATCCCCATGTTCCTGAGAACCTTATGATAGCTGTCTAGATAATCCTGGGATCCTCAAAAGATACACCGCTCGAAGTAGTAGCGAAGATCTTGGTGAACTTGTCTAATCTCTACAAAGCATCAGTAGACATAGCTGCCCCATCACCGGTTTGAGCTACCACACCCGGCTGAACTGCTCCAACCGGTTCAGCTGCTGGAGTCTGAAACTGGGGAGCCATATTCTCTGGAGTGCGAGTAGCAGGAGTTTGGGCTCCTCCTCCAGCTTGAGAGACGACTGGTGCTATAGGAAAGAAGCCTACCTGGGTGACACTCTCAATAAGGCCCACTAGATGAACCAAAGCATCTTGGAGTATGGGGATAGCAATAAACCACTTTGGGACCTGAGCTGGGCCCACCGGAACTTTCTGTGCGGAAGCCTCATCATCAAAGTCAATATGAGGCTCCGCCGTTGGTACTGTAGCTCTAGGCTGAGCTCTATCCCTACCTCGACCTCGCCCTTTTCCCTTCATGGGAGATACTGCTGGGGTTCTTGGTATTCTGATTGATGGATGAGAAAGTGCGTGTTCTCATCATCTGCAAAAGAACAGAGTAGAAATTCAATTAGCATTGAGAAACCAAAAAGCATGGCAAGAAAGAAGAAATGTGAAGTTTTTCCAAACTCTGTAGCCTCTGGGGATAAATATAGACGTCTCCGTACCGATCCCTCATACTCTACTAAGCTTGTCCGTGAATTGTGAGACCTATGCAACCTATAGCTCTGATACCAACTTGTCACGACCCGGATTTCCCACCCCCGGGAGTCGTGATGGCACCTACTCGTGAAAGCTAGGCAAGCCACATAATAGAGAATTACTAACTCTTTTATTAGCCCCTTTTTAACAACTTAAAACTAACATGTGATCAACAGTGAAATATTAACGATAACTGAATACAAGCGGATGACTTAATCTGATAAATTAACCCAAAACTAGTACGACAATGCCAATATACATCTCTACTCGAAATCCGGTGTCACAATATCACGAATTCTCTACGAATACTGCATACAAGTGTCTAAAAGGAAAAGTACAATCTGTTTTGGAAGTAAATGAAAACAAAATACATAAAAAGATAGAAGAGAACACCGGGCATGTGGACGCCTGCAGGACTACCTCGTAATCTCTAGCTGGACTAAAGGCAACCACCTAAAGCTACGGTCCAAAAGCTACTCCGGGATCTGCACATAGTGCAGAGTATAATATCAACACAATCCGACCACATGTGCTGGTTAGAGCCTGGCCTAACCTTGGCGAAGTAGTGACGAGGCTAGGACTAGACTACCCAATAAACCTGTGCAGTTATATAATATGCAACAGAAAATAAAATAGGAATAAATATGTAAAGATGGGAGGGGGGTACGTGCTATGGGGGAAATATCAATACCAACAATAAATTAAGAGAAAAGCATGAGGACAACTTAGAATTTACAGCAAAACCATAATAACACTATAGCGGCGTGCAACTCAATCCATATCATTTATCGCTGTTGTGGCGCGCAACCCAATCCATTTATATCATTTTTGCGGTGGGTAACCCGATCCATTAATATCATTGTTTCGGCGTGCAACCCGAATCAACACCTTAGGCATTCGTACTAATTATTAAGAACACAACAATTTCAATTTAAGACCCACGGTCATGCTCGACACCAACACATAGATAATCGTCACCATGCCTATATGTCATACTCAATAAGTAACATGTTGCAAATAGGACACAACTCCTAATACCTGAAGTAAAGGTTAGACCAAACACTTACCTCGAACTTCCATGGCCAACTCAAGCCTCAAACACCGCTTTTCCTTTTGAATTTGGCTCCAAATCAATTGTATCTAGACATAATCGACTTAATAACATCAATAGACGCTATACAATCCAATTCCAATGCTTAATTATAAATTTCCTAACATTGTTCCCGAAAAGTCAAAAATTGACCCCGGGTGCCACGACCCAAAATCCACTAAGGGTCGTGGTGGTGCCGGACACCTCTGTCAGGCCAGCCAACTAACTTATCAATTAATTCCTCTTTTAATACTTTTGAAAATATAAGGTTTTTCCTTCCATTTTTATAAATAAAAGTTCACTACTAGAATTAAAATTTAAATAATAACAGTTAGTACAAATCCATTGTAAACCATCCCAGAAACCCGGTGTCACAAGTACATGAGCGATTACTGATAAGAGAAATAAAATACAACGTCCACCCGGAATACAGTGGACGGAAAGTAAATACAGTACAGTGGAAGGAACTACTCTAGTTGCGGTCGCCTCAATGATGCAGCTCACCTAGTCCCAGCGTCATCCATACTGCTACGCCCAATAGGCTGCTAGAGGTATACATACACCAGTGCAACAAAAATGCACAGAAGTGTAGTATGAGTACGTAATCAACGTGTACCCAGTGAGTGTCCCGCCTAATCCCGAAGGGGTAGAGACGAGATGGTCAACTTTGACACACTTAATGGTCCAACGGTTATTTATTCTCAATATACATATCAAACAGTGGATTTATTTTCTAACATGATTTTTACCCAGATAGAGGAAGCAAGTAAGCATGTAATTCTTTCATAGGAAATTTTCCAAGATTTCTTTTCAGTATTAACAAGATGATCTCGAGCCAGAGTGAGGCATGTAACGACTTAAATAAGTACAGGCAGCAATACAACAGAAACAAATGTGCACTTTCCGAGGATTGACGGCGCGCCTATAGATGCATCTATTAATCTACCGAGGCGTTCGGTCCGGTCCAAAATAAATATACACAGATAGACAAACAGTCAAGAATTCAACATGGAGCAATTATCCAAGAAAGGCCAATTCTCTTTAATAATTTGGGAAAATGAAGCTTAAGTCTCTTTAGAAATCCATTAATTAATTTAATGTGATTTATTATTACCCCGCTCGCGAATCATCCACAATACAAAGGAACAGAGCAAGAGACTCAAAGAAATCAAACTATACCATAGATACGAAAGTTTCCCTACAAAAGGGGCTGCCTTCAACAACCCATAAGGTACGGCTTGCCAAGCTACACAAACAGTTAATTTGTTTATAGTCACGAAAGTTTTCCTACAAAAGGGGCTGGCTTCAACAACCCATAAGGGACGGCTAGCCAAGCTACACAACTCAGAAAACTTTTGTACTATAATCAACGTTAGCTGTTTATAACTAAGAAAACTTTCGTACTACAATAAGCTAACTTTCTTAGAGTATTCTTACTCTATTTTTCATACATGGACCGGACTTTCCATCCATTTGAAAGAAAGAACAAAAGAGAAGTTTAGAAAGCACTTATACGTAGTATTTCACAAAAGATTTACAAGGTTTACAAGATGATTGCTAGATCATCCTACAACTACTACAAGGCCTCCTTTATATACGGTTAGGAGGTTATTACAAGACAAACTTTCAAGATAAAATAAACCTATCTTACATGGCAAACTTATCTTACAAGTGGGTCCTTCTAAGCATGTGATGGACTTTAAGCAAAACCTCTAAAAAACATCTGAAAACATGTGAAAGGGGTGAAATATACATGGTGTAGCATGTGAAAGTATGTGGGAGCATGTGACGCCATGTGAAAGTATGGTGTTGCATATGACGAAGCATGTGGAGGCATGTGGAAACATGTGAAAACAAGTTGAAGTGGGGCCCGGATAGTATGGAAAGATGTGGGAATTTATCTTAAAATGGGTAGGATATTTTTGAGGGATTTTTGGTGGCTAATTTAGGATTATGCTGGGATTAGTAGGGATTTAGGTAATTATCTTTCATTGATTCTAGGGTTGTCTTCTAGGCATCTTTTCCAAGACCTTGTGTAGTAATGCCTGGAATTTGACTGCCCTTCTTCACTGTGTTCTTTCTCTTTTGGATTGGAAGATGTAATCCCCAACCTTAATCTGGAAATGTCTTGAGTGATCTTTTTTCGGATGACTTCGTATAGGGTTTGATATTCTTTTGCTGCTGCTCGGACTCTTTCCCAGTGAGGATGATTGCTTGTATAATTCCAGCTTGCCCAATCTTTTGGCCATATCTTTTTCAGTATACACCTATTTGGCTGAAAAAGGACTCGTTGTGCCTCACTATATTCTTTTTCCATTGATAAAATGGACACGAGAAATTTCCACCAAAGTGATGCCTCTGCTTACGCTTGGACTTTTCCATTAATAATCTTTACTGGCCTATGAAACATGAACACCTTTGCTGTGTAGGAATCATTGAAGCATTTCATCCAGTATTATCTAGGTTTAAACAATAGCAAAAATATTTTAAGAGCTGGTGCAATGTTGTCAAAATCCTTGAAGACGTTGCATTAAAATTCCATGAAAATATAATACTGATGGCATAGGTACCAGAAAAACCATAATAGTCCTTGTGGAAAATCCTTAGCTTGAGCTATGAATATATGGCAAAATGGATACTCTGGGTTGACCCCATATGGCTTGAGAATGGACCATCCATGTTGTCGCAAAACTTGGAGCTCATAATGAGTTCTTTTAATAATAATTGACGGATCAAAGGGATCCATGAGATTGAACAATTCCAGTGGATGATCTGTTGTCTTTAATGAACTTGTTCCTGGTAAACTTGAGAACATGAAGATGTGCCTAATTAGCTTTTCCTTAGATTTCGGTTTTGCTGGGAAAACCTCTTTGAGAATTCTTCCGGTCGAGATAGAAAATCTGCTAGAATATTATCCTTTCCTTTCAGGTGTCTGACTTGAAACTTATATGGAAAGAACCATTGAGCCCTCTTGAGAATCTAAGGATTGGGAATAACTTTTGCATTTAGCTGAATCATCTTCGGGAAGGCCTTCATATCCATTTCTACTAGAAATTCTGTATGAATAAGGAAGAAATTGAATTTCTTGATTCCATTCTTTACTGCAAGAATTTCCTTGAAAGTCGAGTGATAATGTTGCTCGGCATCTTTGAACTTTCCACTAGCGTATTCGCATATTTTCGTCTGGCCATCTTTTTTTTCAAATAGAACAACACTCTAATATTCATTGCTGGCATCAGTCTGCAATATCTTATTACCGTCCGAAGGGATATAGAGGGACTTGACATTTTTAGAAATTTCCTTTATTTCCTTGACTGCTTCATCTTGTTTCTTTCCCCATGGTGGAGCATTTTTCTTGAGCATCTCTGTAAGTGTAGAAATGTATGTAGAGATATTTGGGATAAAATCTCTCACATAATTTATTATGCCTAAAAATTATTGTGTAACGACCCGACCAGTCGTTTTTGGAATTTACGCCCCGAACCCGCTTTAACTGCTTTCCCTAAGTTCATTTCTGCTATTTTGGTTTGCCGGGATGTTCGGTTCTAGGATTCAGAGTGTTTTGGGACACTTAGTCCCTAAATGAGAGCTTAAGAGTTAAAAAATGCTCCGTATTCGGAACAATGTGAAGATGACCTCGGAATGGAAATCCGATGGCTCCATTAGCTCTGTTAGGTGATTTCAAGGTTGGGAGCGTGTGCGGAATGTTATTTGGAGGTCCGTAGCTCTTTTAGGCTTGAAATGCCGAAGTTTGAATTTTTGAAGTTTCCGGTCCGATAGTGAGTTTTTGAT